>JAQFZU010000373.1:0-28977 GCA_034696185.1 Henia vesuviana | reverse complement strand
GGTTGCGACTCTAAAACTTCGAATGGTTAGTGTTAATGTAGTTTTATAACCAAATTACTAAACTATTATTATGGTTTTATATTTCTGTTATTTTATTGACTTTTAATTTATTGCAGAGCAAATGTTTGTATTTGTCCGAAAAGACAAACTGATATGTTTAAGTTTTGCGCTTGATTCTGCGCAAGAAGCACTTAAACAATTGCAAGTTCCGTGGAATAATTTCCGAATGGCCGATCTTACTTCTTGTCCTAATTTAGTTTAAGAATTCAAAGAAAATCAAGTGTATTCTTAATTGTAAAGAAATAAAATAAATTGAGTATTCATTTCAATAGAATCTGCAGCCTTAGCAAATTAACAATGTAATTGATATTCTAACATTTTAACTGAACATTTTAACTGACATTAACTATTTTTTCAGAAAATGATATTTTCATAGCAAGTAAAAGAGTTTTACTGTTCTTTAAGCATGCGCCATCTCTTGTTAAACTGTTTAATTTATATTATACAATACACAGTGAACTGCTTTACCCGAAAGCATTTAACCAAACACATATTGCCAATTTTTTATTTAATGATATTTACGAATGGTTGTTCATATTTTATAAGAAGCAATAAAATGGTTACAAACATTGACTTGAAGATTTTTTTTAATTGCTACCATGCAACGTAATACTTATTAAACGTAAAAATCAATTCTCTACTTCATAAACCTAGGCAGTTAAATGTAAGCAGATGCTTTTGTTAGGTCCTTAACTCTCATTACCCATCACCTTTACTCAGCCAACTTTCTGCCAGTTCTGCAGTTATGAGAAAGAGAGTCTTGAGATTGTGATGTTAAACAGTGAATTACTCAAGAAGTTAAAGTTAGCCTTGCTTTCTATAAAGTGCAAATGTTTAAGGTGATCAGAGGCGGTATTCATAAAGCAACATAAATTTAAAAATTTCATAACGAAAATTTTTTACTTTAAATTTAAAATGGCAAAAATATCTGTTTTTTGTGAATATTCCTAATGTCCATTTTCGATAGTCCTTATTTTTGTCTCGTTGTAATCAAATATTTTCATCTCCATATTTTTTTTTTATTGACTTTTCTTGTAGTCTGAAAAATGTGGTAGTGCACGAGATATTCATATTTTCAGTATTTTAAAAGTTTCAAAATTCGAACTTTATGTGTTTATCAAAAAATATAAGTTGAAGTCATAAAAATTGACCAAATTATAGTTTCACATGACATTGTATAATTTAGTTTTCCCAAGGTCTATTATATTACTTTTCCCGGATTTCCTTTTGTGCAAGTATTTACTTATTACTTGTCAATTGGTTGATGGATAAATTGAAGAAAATTTCCACTTACTACGAGACTGGCCTTCGTTTGCTTCATTGATTTTAAAGACTTCGTAAGTACCTGCTTGTTGACATTCGTTTCCAGCTTTTTTTATTTGTTTATTCTCTATAGAAATTACTGCATGTATCTAGTTATTTTATGACTGAAAATTGTATATAAGAATGATAAACAACGTATAAAAAAAAAGTTTCAGAATCATGGACACGAAATTGATTTTTGTCTTCGCCGTCATCGCTTTCGCCGGTGCTGTTACGGCGGATTCTGAAGAATTTCCAGGCACTTGTCCAGAGATAACGCCAGTTTCATCTTTTGATATTGAGAAAGTGAGTTCAAACTTGAATTTTCTGTTGAAATTTGCTTTTATAGTAAAGAAATACACTTATTTTGCAGTTTGATAGTCAAAAGTGGTATTTAGTCGAAGAAACTGATAGTGACAGTGACCGTTGTGTAAACTTCGAAGTAAAAACAAAACCAGAAAATTCTATTCGTAAAACCGGCATAGAAAAAGAGTATGAATTTTAACAATTGATATCGATTTTATTTCTCGAATTTCTTTTTCAAAACTAATTGGAATCTTTTTAGTGGAGAGAAAATCGATGAAACAAAATCCTTCACGATGACAACTCCCGGAATTTTGAACGTAAAAGATGGTAAAATTCTTCTTTATTTTTAAATTTCAATGTCTTAATTAATTTATTGCATTATTTTATTCAAAGGTGACGATGTACATGATTACGTAGTTATGGCAACTGATTACGACTCCTTTGCTGTCTTGTACACATGTGACAATGATTTAGAAGATAAAACTTTCGATGGTTTGTATTACATAACTTACCTCGATTATTTATTGCCGAGATAATTTGTAAAATTTTAATGTCATTATTGGTTTTTAATTTATTACAGAGGATGTATTCGTTTTCGTTCACAAGGACAAAATGACAGCTCCAGATGTTCCGTTTGCAGCTGCTAAAGCAGCAATTCAAGGAAAGGGAATCAAATCGACCAATTTTCAAAAAATCGATCATTCTAATTGCCCTGATTCTGCTTGAGAATTAAAGAACAATCAATTTTGCTTGTCAAGATGAAATAAAATTAAGTAGAACATTTGTATCGCTCATTAGTATCGTTATATTGACAATGCACACTGACATTTGTTTGCAATTTAAAAGAATATGAAAAAAAACCTTTTTCGCATCATTAATAATTATAAATATTTAAATAAGTCGCTCGTCTGATAAATTATCTTGCGGAGTTCTCCGGTTCTGTTTGCGTCATTATTTAAAATTTTTATAGCAAGTCATCATTATTATAGGAAAAGAAAAACAAACAAATAAATGAGGAACGTGTTTTTAATATGGAAGTCTTCACTACACGCAGGCGCCATCTATTGATAACTGCCTAATTTTGTGACGTGTTGCTTATCCAAACACAAGTCACCATATTGCATTGCTTAAATGTTGATCAGGAAGCACAAACTAGACAACAAATAACTCACTACACAGGGAATAATTAATAGAAATGAAAATGTTAATAATAACAATAATAATAAAAATAATAATAGTAATAATAATAATTCGTGATGATAAAAATTTTAACTAAAAATAGCCATCCTCAACTCAACTCTATATATTATCACCTACCACAGCAACAAGAACAACAACAATATAACAACAATTTGGTAACCAAAACCGAATGAGGGATTAAAACGTAATTAGTAATATGAAATGCCTTTATCATCTAAATTGCATATCATAAAATATATTTTAAAAAAAAACTTTATGGGAATTGGATATCGTCAAAATTAATTTATTTTTTTAAAAAGAATTTCGGTCAGAGGACCAAACTTCATCGATTAACTCGCCTATTAGAGTGGAGGATGACGGTACATAATCAATGGCAGGGGGAAAAAATTTCCATTTTTATTTTTTTTTTTTGTTTTTTTTTTTTTGACTTGTTTTTGATTATTTTTTTGTTGACAAAAGCTGACAAACTGTTTTTCATAATTTGAGTAAGTACAAGAAATAGAAGAGACAAAAAGATTGTCTTAGCGTGTGGCGAAAACCCTTCATTTGCCTTACAATATAAGTATAATATTTTTTTGGTTATGTTTTCGTTTTATTTTTAGTTTTTTTTTTTTTTTTTTTTAAATATATTTTTGTTTAATTTTTATACAAAGCCTAAACATCACATTGTCCTTGAATAACAACGCCCCTGGTTTAAAGCCTATGACATGAAGCTTTTACAGTTCCAACTACAAATCCAATTCAAATTACGTCCGGTGCGTTAAATTACTTTTAAATTGAATTTTTAAATTATGATTAAATAGATATGTATTAATTTTTCACTTTTCCTTATGACAGCACAGTATGGCAGTAGTAGCTCTCTAAATAACACCTACACTTACAAGAATAATAGAGACTGACTGATAATATGATTGCCTTGTTTAGTTAGTTTTGTTTTTCACTTTAGTATTTTCCATTTTGAACATTTTTGAATAACTAAAACATTTCTTGTATTTTGTTTTAACTTTGTCTCACTTGCGATATGATTATTAACATCATCAACTATAAACTATAGATAACCTAGTAATTTCTTTTTGTTTTGCTCTGCTTTTTTAAAAATCAGGGGTAAACCGAAGCTGATTTTTTTTTAAAATTTGTTTTACTATAGCATCCGATCATAGTGTAAAAAGGCATTTTACAATTTCTAAAAGAGCCGGTTATAGGGTAAGGCAAGGGAGTGCAAAAAATGCCTAATTAATTTATCATTTTTTTTTAAATAGAATTTGAAAATAAATTCATATTTTATATGAATATATTTTTACGAACAATCGCAATTGCAGAATTTTTTTTTAGTGTTTGCTGTGTCTTTAATTTTGATGCGTTGTTCTTTTTTCAAAAATTTATTTTTTAAAAAGATGGCATCGACTCGTTGGCTGTGCAGTATTTTGGCTGTTGAATATTTAAGGCCCCACGTTTTTCATGTTCGATCAATACGTCTGATAAGATTCCCCCGTATATTTATATCTACCAAATCGAACCAGACTTCGCATTGTATAAATTCTTTCCAAATGCAAAATTTGCAAACACTAAAAAGAAAAAAGTCGAATATTATATTAAATAATTTTTCAAGCAATTAGTGCTTAAAAGGCATTCATTTCATAGCTGAAAACATATTTTTAAACTTCACATTCATTTTAGATCAAGAAAAACAAAAAATGAAAATATTTAACTACTCAAATCCTAAAACTAAAATTTTATGCAGTTTAACTTTTGTTTTGAGAAGGTTAAAACCTTAGATCCAAAAATATCACATAATATATAACTTTTTTATGTTTTTATTTTTCGTAGTGTCGAATGTGCACTACACGATTTTTATTATTTATTTTTTGGCACTTGTCCTTGCACTACCCTAGAAACGGTCCTTGTATTATTCAAGGGTCTCAAAAACGTACCCCTCAAAGCTGCAGCCGCAGTGCACCAAATATTTAATTTTATCTTATTTTTGTCTAATATGTTTATATATATTTTTTAATGGCCTCGTAACGATAATTGTGTATGTGTCTAACGGTGTTTTTTTTTTACGCAGTGAAAAACAACTACGACTAGAGCAAAGGCAACTCCTGGTATTGGACCATCCATGCCTTGGGAGTTGAGGGGACAGAGTTCAGGCTAGTGTTTTTTTTCAAAGATTTTCTTTTGATTATTAAATTTTTAGGCTAATAATTTTACAACTAGAAAAATGAGGGATTTTGAAATAATGAAAAGATAAAAGATTGTTTTGGAACAAGCTTAAGAATATAGGCAGGAATAGGAGATGAGAGGAATAAGAATACTGGGCATATATTAATGTACCAAACCCACATTTCTCTTACTTGTTTTTTTGATGAGTATATATATTTATATATATATATATATATAATAATCATTATATTATTTTTCATTGCTTGTTATCCTTGTTTTTTTTTTTTTCAAATTGGCTAATCATAATAATTTGGAGTTTATAATTTGTTTTTTCCATTTAAGTTTAGTAATGAAAGGCTGTGGAATTAGTCCATCCTTCAGTTCATGGTCAGTTTCTTTGGAGTTTACAAAAGGGTTTTTTCCTTTCTTAATACAAGTACAAATCCCTTTTGTTTTTGTTTCACCAGTATGTGTTTGTATAAGATCTCATTGTCTTGTAGTTATATATACATATCTGTGTATGTATTATATATATGTGTTGTTCTTTTATCTGTATTGGATTTGTTTAATTTTTATTTGTTTTGAACTTTAATTTTAGTTTTACTGCGTTTTCTTTGCTGTCGTTTTCTGGGTTGGGAGACGACAGATGAAGAGAACAAAGCCAAATGCTCCAATCACACGATTAATGCACAAATGAGTCTCAGTGCTATTAGAATCGTCACCATTGCCCGTATAGAGAAGACGAAATGTGCACCAGACGTCTGCAATGGGCAATTGGAATTCTGGGTAAGATTATCTGCAAAAATATAAATTAGAAAAAGAAATTAGAAAATTTGATGCTTTAACTTGTAAGTGTAGGAAATTGCGCAAATTGTGAAACTGTGTAATTCGAATAAAAGTTGACATTTGTTTGCTCTTTTACGACATCGTTTATTTCAGCCCATAAATTTTGTTGTTCGCATTTGTTTCGTAGCATGTTTATTTAGGAATGTGCTTTAAATCTTTGTGGCAAAATTAAATTACAATTACCGTAAATCAAGTTCTTTGTTTTGCAGCAATTCGTTAAAAGTTATGTTATACGCGACCTATGCAACGGGGTCGGAAAATTAAATGATATCATAAAATTTGATGGAATTATGCAGGCATTTAGATCAATTGGTGAAAATAATAAAACGTGTAATAAAAAAACACTAGAAACCTGTGCCCTCTCTGCTGGCCAATTATTTTAATAAAACTCAGTTAATTTGATCATTAGCCCTTTCCCTAATCCTAATCTTAATCCTAACTCTATCTTTAACCCCTGCATTTTGCATTATTTTTATATTTTGGCTTCTGGCTGTTTTGCTGGCTAACCCTAACTCTCTCTGTAATCTTAATTTTCTCTATACTTTGTGGCCAATTATTTTAATAAAACTCGATTTGATCATTAGTCGTTTGTGAGTTAAGATTGTTGTAGTAGTTAAGGTATAGTATTGTGCAACGACATTGGAGATATTGCTATTTAATTGTTAGAACAAATACCCTAAAGCTGCAAACATGGTCATCAGATTACTTAGTGCCATCAGGTTGAAGTTGGGTCCTTAACCCTATCCATTTCTCTAGGCCCTTTGTAACCCTAACCCTATTTGTATTCCTAAACCTTAGTTTAACCCTCTATCTAACCCTATCTCTTACCCTAGGACTATCTTTACCATGAACCTTAACCCTAACCTTATCTTTTTTCCTAATCTTTCCCATAACCCTAACCCTCTCTAACACTAACATTTACCTAACAGAATACAATGCTAAAAACGTTTAAATCAAAAGATGTGAACCATTTTACGTTACTTTACTTAATATCCCTAACCCTAACCCTAATTCTAACCATGTTCTAACCTTATTCCTAATCCCTACCTGAAGAAATTTTACCACATTTGGGAATATCCATCATTTTAAAATATTCCCACAAACATAGAGAATTCATTTCTTACCTTTTTTTACTGCTTTTGGACATGTAGACTGTTTTTTCTATCGTTTTTCTCTTTGACTGCATTTAGATTGGCAGCCATTTTTGATAACATTAGTTTCACCATGATATCATAATGACATCATCCCTTGCCCCAATTTCCAATTGGCCAGTTTATACTGCCGTGCAACACTTGCAACTGGCCAATTTATATTCCCACCCATGACATCACCACCAATTTAACTCATCAAGGTGATGACTACCACCAATTCAGCCAATCACAGGGACAACTACCGACACGACCACCACCACCACCATCCACCACCATCGCTTATATTATAGATTATTATTACACATTACAAGAATGTATAGAAATCCATAACAATTTTAAAACATTAATTAAAATTAAGCAAATTTTTCTGATAGAAAAACTCAATTTCATTTGCATGTAAAACATTTTTTCGGAATTCCAATAGAAAAATTGCATAAACATCGACTTTTTTCTATTAGAATTTTATAGAATTTTTTTTCAGGATTGTTTAACTTTAAGAGGCCCTTTTAGCAAAGTAGGTCACTCCAAAATTAAAATTGACCCTACCGTTATTGGATACAGGAACTCGGCAATCGTCCCTGATACATGTTTAATAGGGAACGAGTTGCGCGATGACGCAAATAACACGTCAGAAATATAAGCCGCTTTCTCCACTGCGTCAAAGCGGCACAAAATTTATTGGTATTAAGAAAACGGAACGCCATTTCTACTCCATCAAACTGCTTTTATTAAACCCCTTCACCGGAATATTTTAATGGACATTTTAAGCGCTCGATACACACAAGCACCGATGCCGAAACCGGGAGATAACGTCATAATCTTGTCAGGCACCTGTTATTTTCCCCATGGGACATCAATGTCATGTTCGAACTGGGGAAAATCTCGTAAACCCGATTAACATTTCGCTTGACTTGCCAAGCACATTTATCTTTGGCAGCACAGAAGTGATTTGTTGCAGTGTAATCGAGAAGTCCAGATAAAGTGGAAATAAAAAACGAAAAAAAAAAGGCAAATTTAATTTCATTCATTGCAAAAAAAAATTAAAATAAGTCATTAATAATGTTTCGTTGAATATTTCTAAAAATATCACTGTATTTGATCCTCTTATAAATTGCCATCAATGATTAATTACGTAAAGTCGGAAATCAATGTTGAAAGCGACTTGTAATGAAATTTATTGATGTCAACTTAGTATTTAGTTTAACGTAAAACCTTGAGAAAATAACAAGTTCCTTTTATAATCAATTATCAATTTTTTTAAGTCTAAAATTAGATATTTTTCCGTGTAGTTTCGCTATGGTATTATTACTTGGTCTATTGAATTAAGGTTAACAAAGGTGAAAATCGATTGGTTGCTCCTCTCAAAATGAGTTGAATGACAGGTTCATTTTCTTTATCTCGTACAAAACAAGACATCAACAACCTCGACTGAGGGCTTTCAAGCAGAAATGTTTGCCAAATGCATCCAATTCGAGTGAATTTCACTTTATTTCTATTTTTTGACTTCTTTTGACCACGAGTTATTTATATTATTATTTCGGTGTTCGCAGTATTAAGTAGAAGTATGTCAGTCATTTATCGGATTAATTAAAATTTAAAATTACATTAAAATTCTAAAAGATTTTAAAAATTTAAATAAACTTTGGTCTCATTTTGAATTTTTTATATCATTTGATTTTCATAAATTTTAATTACGTGAATATTTCATTATTCACCAAGTTTAGCTGGTCGCAGCATAAGCTAAGTTCTAAGAAAACTTATTAATAAATCTCTCATTTAGTCAAAAGCTTTGACTTAATGAGGCATTAAACAGGATGGCTGAATTTAATGTGCTTTCAAATCATCCCCATCTATTCAATTTACGTATGTGACCAACTTGTACTTGAATTAAACAAGCAAAATTTCACTCCAACTTAACCAAACGATGCATTTTAGGCATCGATCGAATTTCTCGGCGTTTAATGTCGCCTTCTTTGATCGTAAATATTAAATTACTCATTGATCATTTCCGAGCAAACAACACAACATTCAATTATTCACTCATCTCTTTTCAATTTATTTTTACCTTAAATTTCTCAACGCACAAATACCAACTTTGACCCCAATTCGTTTCATTAATTCTCAGTAATTACCTCGCTCTACGTTACTACAACAACAAACTACCTTAATTTTTTTTATTTCCCCTCTTGGAATTATATAATTTCCTTCCCTTTAATCTGAGCACTTGATTAGAGGTTTTTAGCCGTTTTCTAGTTCCCTTTTTTTTGGGGAGCCTTCGTTACTACACGCGAACGAAATAAGCTGTTCTTACCACAAATTCACGCACTCATTACATGCGGATGCTGGTTGCCTCTCAATTGCTGGTATCTGAGGTTAGTGAATAGGTGAACCAACATCAAAATAAATGTCTAATACTTACAGCAGGTTTCAGAATTTGTTGCGAGCAATTGTATTAATTCAATGATTATGTTTATGAGCTTTTTAAGTCGTAACCATTTCTTTTTCTAGTCGTAAAACACATTAGTCAGCATTTTATGCAAAGAATTGTAAGCAAAATCACGGCGAGAAATTTCGTTTCGTACATTTGGATTTAAGTTGAAAAAATTGTTTTTAAAGTTGAATTTTGTCTTAGAAAAATCTCAGCATTCGATGCTTAAATTTTCGGGGAATAAATCGGAGAATTGAGATTATAAAAAAATGTAAGTAAAATGTATTTTTACTTGAGGCAGCAATGAGCTGAGGTAGGTACTGCTTCCAAAAGGCACAAGGTTTCAGCCGGGGACCTCGTCCCGTGAGGCTGCTATTGACCGATAGCTGTAGATATTCCCGGTCGTAGAACGTGTGAACTGGCCAGTAAGTTCGAGTCCAAGAGCCATTGGGTGACAAACTGGGATTACTGTAAAACGAAATAAAAAATAACGCTACAATTTATTATTTTGCAGTTTCGTGCGATTCATAAATCAGAACGGAAAATAAAATTCAATATTACACTAGGTTTAGCCACAATCAATGATTTTTATCGAGGAAAAGATTTAAAATTGATATCGATTTTTCATTACATCATTTACTTCCTTCAGGTGACGTCATTAAGATCCTACTTCGGTAGAGAAAAAAATGAAAATCAATCCATTAAGTCAAGTTGTACAGTAGCATTACGAGCGTTAAGTGCTCGATTCCATTTGTCGACATGCAATTTACTCTGTTTTACGACTTGTTTAGGAAGCCATTTTTTTCTACAACGTGTTAGAGGGAAAAATAATTAATATCATAAAAAAAAATTCAACAAGTAAATTGCCCAAATACACTTTCACCGCCTTTGTTTTTTTTTTAAACATCGCAATTATGATGGTCGTGTACATAAATTACTTTTAAATGTGATTTACACATCGATTTATAATTGAGGAGGAAACCGCGGGATTGGAATTGGGAATTGCGCCAAACGATTTTTAACGTTCAACGATTAGGTTCAAATGATGCATCAAATATTACGATCAGTCTTCATGCGACTTGCGTTGAAATTAGATACAACTGAGTTTGGTGGAAAATTCAGACGTAAAGGAATTAAGTAATTTGAAAGCGAGAATCATTTTTGCTAGTGGAGTAATTTCCCTTTGGAGTTTAATGTTTCAAATTAATTAGAATGTTACTTAAGTTAGCAGCGAGCGATTAACTCGTAAGATAAACTAAACATTTGCACATTGTATTTTTTAAATCAATTCCATTGATTCGTTAAAAGCAATTTACTCGTGGCTTTAACTGGAATTTAATTGAAAAAAGATGAGAATAAGTAACGATAATTATATTTAACAATTTAATCCAATTAAAAATTTTCATTGTTTTCATTTAAATCACGACATTTTTACGATTTTCTTTATAAAAAACATAAAAATTGGACATACCCAGTCTTGGCAAAGTTGGACCAATATCTCATGATACGCCTACTCAGTTCTTTTTCAGCAGGACTGTATTTCTTGGCGGGATTGAGAGGTTCCCCGAATACAAACGCGATTTCGTCGGCGTGCAACACACCCATCCATCTAGGCCAGGGCGTGACAGTGGCGCGATGCGTGAAGTAATACATATAAACGTTCTGTCCACTTTGTACGTAGCGATATGAAAATTCGTTCACGTTGCACGTGAAATAGTAATCGCCCACGGATTTGTCCAGAGCATCTCGATTGCGGTCGGGGTCCTCGGGATTTAACCAGTCCGTGTATTCGAACACGACCGCATCTTGCGCGATCGCATTTAACTCCGGGTGTAACTTGCGCACGGATTTGACGAAATCCTCTCGATCCACGTACACGTTTTCGGCGAGTGGAAGAAGTTCGGGCAGAAAATAAATGAGGAAATAATTGCCTTCGTCCATGTTGCTGCCTACTAACATCGAGGCCTTTTTGAAACTTTTACGTTTAAGCGACATCTGTGGAGTTTCGTCTAAAAATGAACCGTCGATGACAGGGGCGAAAGGGAATTCGCAAATACCGAGCGAATCGCTGCCCTCGTTCTCGACTAAAGTAATAGGATCGGTTCTTCGAAGACATTCGACCATTGCATCTATTTCTCGCATGGTGTGAGGACAACGAACGGCTTCGGCGAGACGTAGAGCGTGAATGCGGGCTTTGTTGTAGGGAACGTAGGACCAAGGGGCAGTCGCCGCACCACTTTGTAGGATAACCTGAAAAGATTTAAGATTATATTTAATTTATTTTAGAATTTAATTTTAAGTTTATTTTTGACTTAATTTTTAATATTTTCTTTTATATCATCTTCCATAAGAAATTATCATATGATTTACATAACATTCGTTATTTACATAAAATATTCTTTTTAAAGTCGAGAAAATTTACAAGAAAAAAAAATTTCAAATTGATCAACTCCTTCTTTACCACAATTCAATAGATTCAAATATTCTAAAAGCCATTTTTGATTTTCCTATTCATCAAAACGACTGAATCCTTGAACTGCGGAATTGAATAATTAAACGTGGAGTAAATTGAGATGAAAATCGATCGGACACAATCTTCATATTACATCGTAAACCAAACAAGTTGGCGCATGCGCTCTAATCAAACTCCATTTAAAAAACCCCTTACAATTTAAAATGATTTTTTGTTAACCTAAATTTAAAAAAAGATTTTCTAATTATTAATCTGATTTTACCTGACTAAACAAATCACGACTGAGCGGTGACAGAAGGTGGAGACTCACGCTCACGGCACCGGCGCTTTCACCGAACAAAGTCACGTTGTCAGGATTGCCGCCGAACAGAGCGATGTTATCGTGGACCCACTGAAGTGCCAAAAGTTGATCGAACATTCCAGCATTACCAGGCACATCCTCTCGATCCAAAAAAAGAAAACCGAGCGACGCGACCCGGTACTGCATCGACACCACTATAACGTTCTCTTCGGAAACCAACACTTTGGGATCGTAAATTTCTAACGTAGATGAACCGCTGAAAAAACCGCCTCCGTAAATCCAAATCATGACCGTCGCACGACTCGGTCTCGGTCTCGGCGCCCACACGTTCAAGTACAGACAGTCCTCGCTCACTGGAGTATTGGGATTCCACATCATCGAGCCGGGGAAGTCGCCGAAGTAAGTGTCGTTCACCTGGCAGCAGGAGTTAGGTAATTTGGTCGTATTCAACACACCGGACCATTGCTCTTTGGGTCTTGGATGACGGAATCGAAGGTAATCCAACGGCGGTTTGGCGTACGGGATACCTAACCACGCGTCCACTTTCTTCCCAGTCACTGCGGTCAACGTGATGCCCCGCACCCAGCCCTTGTTCGTGAGCACCAAAAGCGGGTCTTCTTCGTCTTCGGACCATTCAGCGTTCGCCAAGGCAATGGTCGCTAACAGAAGAAGACCTCGATACGACAATAGTTTTTCTCTTCTTCTAGGACCAGCCTCCATGTTGCGTCTTGGCCCGAGACCTCAGCACTTGGACTAATTACTAAAATAAAAGTAATAGTTTATTTTTAGTAATTGAAAAAAACAAATGTTATAAATAGTTTGTCCATGAGTTGGCTGCAATACAGATATAACAGAGAAGCTCCGCCTGTGAGGAGAGCTCGACTGCATAACCGCAATGCCCCGCAGAGATGCCGCTCCATAAATTTACTCGCCCAAAGCGATTCTGACGTCATTGTTGACTTACTACTTGTTTCCCAGCTCAATAAAGGTCACATTGATCGATATTCAAGCGCCTTATTCGAATTATTGATTATTGTATCTGGTTAATATCGATTAACCAACTTTCTATTTTTATTAATTTTTTTTTTAAATAAATAAGATTTTTAAAAAAAATATTGAACAAGCAAAATCTAACTATTGAATTAAATTGTTGATTTTGACAAAAATGAATTTGGAAAAAATCTTTATTGGCAGAAAAACTTCTCCCTTAAGCTGGCAGGAAGCCCCGTTAAGCGTTGCCACTCCACCGATTCGTTCCACTTTGCTACGCTGGGCAAACAAGTTTGGCACGAGCCGTGAGCATCGGAGCTGCATTAAATTTCAAGGGTCAAGTGGCACCTGCACGAGGCAC
Source organism: Henia vesuviana (assembly GCA_034696185.1). Taxonomy (NCBI): domain Eukaryota; kingdom Metazoa; phylum Arthropoda; class Chilopoda; order Geophilomorpha; family Dignathodontidae; genus Henia; species Henia vesuviana. The sequence continues at coordinate 15,399 of JAQFZU010000373.1, read as the reverse complement.
GGAAGAAGAAGGGAGAAAGGGACGACGAGCCATTTTGGCGATATTGAGCGAGAGATAATTTTTGATAAAATTTGTTATTGTAAATTTGCCCGCTTGACTCGATAAAGATGGTTAAATTATTTAAATTGCTGTTACTATAGCAACCGTCAATTTAAATTTTTTATTTTGTATCTTTTAGGAAATGAATGTCAAGGAATTTAGATTGACCATTAATTATTAACACATAACGCGTTTCGTTTATTTATTATTATTTATTTCTTTTAGAAATATTTATGAGATAAAAATTATTTTTTAATTTTTCTTTTTTAAAATAGATAAAGTATGGATGAGTTAGTGGGGAAAGAACTGAATGAATAAAAAATGTAAAACACATATCGATTTCTATTAAGTTGAGTCGAAACTTGCAATAACCCAACTAAGTGTGAATTGTTCCGTCTGAAAGAAGATATCATCGGGATTGGAATTTATAATGCGAAATATTAAAAATAATTATATACGTGGAATTAAATTAATGCGATTTAAGTTTTTTTTCTTCAAATTTATCTGATAAAAAAAAATTCAATACATTAAATAAAATTTAAATTTTAAAATTCTAACAAAATTTTTTTTTTAAAATTAAGCCTCGTCGAACGTAGCAGATGTTTTGCGTTATAAACCGATTTATCTCCATCATGACATTTTACGGTTATCAAACATTAATAAAATCTTATCGCAATAAACTCTAACATCCAAAAACTGAACTCGAGATTAAAAACATCTCACATTTCAAAATCGCACAACTCGTACTTAAAAGATAAATTTTTTTAGATTTAAAAAAATTGAGATTTTCATCAGTTTGCGCATCGTCTTTAACTCTAATTTTCTCTCCGCCGCGGCGCGTGCACGGCAACTGCACTAAACCACACTTAAAAAAAAGAATTGTGACGTCATTCAGTCAAAGATCGTGGTTGGAGGCACTACCACCACCAACCCGTACTCTCCTCAAAATAGAATCCTCCCACTTCTATACTTATCATCCCGAGAGTCTCGCTCCCGAAATCAACCTGTGTCAACCCGAGGGCCAACAAAGCATTCGTGTCAACGAGAAAAGAATGTACGCACGCGCATGCGCCCATTCTCACATTTTGGCACACGGTCTCTTTCCCATCTGATCGATACAAATTTTGTTTGACATAAAGAAAAACAAAAAAATATAACAAAAAAAATAAATAAAAATATAATAAGATGGGAAATAAAGCAGTCGTTTCCACGTAATGGGAAAGAACACGAAGAAAATGAGGCCTAAAAATTGCACCGTGTAAAATTAAGAAAAAATGCAGATTCGTGATGCATTGGGTCGCATGAAAAATGCGATATACACTCGTTTAAAATGACATAGCAGTCTAGAGAAAAAATTGAACTCGACCTCTGGCCACCTGCATTGCAGACGAAACACCTGATGGTGCAATGCAGGGCAGTGAGCCAAAGGCGGCTGCACCCCGCCTGCACCGTAGATGCCTCGGAAGCCGAGTCGAGAGAAGAAGAATGGAAGAAGAAGGAGAAACTGACGCGTGATGGATGACGGGAAAAAGAGACCCGAGGCTTACATGCTGTGGTGGACGAGCAACAGCTAATCTCAAATCGCATTAAAAAATAAAAAATAAAAATATCAATTGCAAGGGTAATAAATAATAAATAAATAAATATTTAAAAATAATAAAAAATAAATTTTTAAAATGAAAAAAATAATGCACGGATGAAGATGGATATAAAAGGGAAGATTGTAAATGATGGAAAAATCGAGATCGGTTCCACGAAAGGGGTCACGTGCAAGATGCCAAGAGGTCGCACGAACACCAATCGATTGGAAGCGGTAGCAGAAAAGCGGGTCAGAATTCTCTTCTTTCTACCCTGGATGCGAGGTGGGGGGCACCCACGAGCTCGAACATCCATGGAGGACCGCCGTCATTTTGCCCAGGGGTCAGCGGAAGAATAAGTGGCGATCGCCAAATACTCACTGGAGCATCGAGTTGCATTGGTTGGACGTTCGCTCCGTCTGCATCCGATTAGCGTGGCGAGCTGATGGGCTGCGGGTGTATCGTACGTTGCTCGTCAGTGGCGGACTGAGCGTTTAAACAATCTCGCCGATGCCAGTTTTGTGGAGCCCGAAAAGCGTGGTGGCGGATTCTGTGTGGCGCGCGCACGTCATTGTGTGCCGTGACGTCACGCGGATCGATGCACCGACCTTGCGTGTGTATGTGTGTGTGTATGTGTGCAGTATACGAGGATGGGAAGAGCTCGGGGGAAAGAGCTAAACTGCCATCATTCAATGACAGCTTAGTGAATGAGAACGATTCGTTCGTGTATTCAATAACGATAGAAGCAATACAGATTCGATTCTTACATAAGAATTTGCATTTTATGCTTTGTTTTCTATTTAAATTGTTTTAAAGCAAAAGTGTCGCGTTAATTAAATAGGTATTATTATCTCTTATGTGGGATTCAATTAGTTGGAAATAGAGGATGTTGGAAATTGAGGTTCATCCGGTTTTTAAAGTATGAAGAAAAGGTCAAATTGAGACCACGTGGCTTTCGACCTAGTGTGTGCTTCCCGCTCGATATTCCCGGGAAGAAGCGCACTGAGCAGGCGCAATATCACTGGCGCACGCGACAGCGAGTGACGTCGTGCCGACTCGTTGGAGACGGTTGTTATTGGTATGGCCAGCGAAATAACGGAAGGACGACCATCGTCCGTTATTTTGTAACCACTTTTTCAGTTTGAACGGATTAATTTAGTTGATTGATTTGCTGATAAATTTAAATGCCATTTTTGCGAGTAATAAAAATGATGTATAAAAGTAATTTTGTTTTTTTCAAAATGTGTTTTATTTAGGGCGGGCCTCTCTAAGATAGTGCGATAACTATGGATTTTTAATGCATCGCTTGATTGTTAATACGTTTCGATTTTTTTTTTTTTTATAATGCGAAAATTTTTTTTATTTGCATTGAAATAAATATAATTACAAATGATTGTCTTTCCATGTTGGATATAAATCAAGGACTTTTAATAGAAGCAAAAAGGATGGGGCAATTTGTCGTTTAATATTGGCAATCCCTGCAAAATGCAATGGTCCCACCCACTATCAATTTTATATAAGCAGTTAGCTAAGGAAAAGAGGATTAAGGGACTTAGGCTTTTGAGTTTTCCCTTCACTCGACTCCGGTAATGGACTTTTAGCGAATGCGCAGCACTGGTAAAACGGCAATCGAAGACCGAAATCTTTTGCAGACAAGATGTTGTCGTGAAGTTAAGTATAGGATAAAAATCGAAGACGACAATCCGAGTCTTTCGAGTAAATCCTTACGTTTAATATTCTTAAAACCATAGACTCGAATGTTTGCAGTAAAATGTACAGAGAAAGGCGTGTGAGGACGAATGTTGATTTTTAGGGTGTGATATGTATTTGTGTTTGTGTCTCACGAGTAAAAAGTAAAGTTTTAGCAGATGTCGAACAACTTATTGTTTCATTCATTTCCTGTTTTGACACTGAAAATAAATGAAATGACAACTTACTTTATCTTTCGCTTCACTTATCTCGTGCTTAATCACAAAGTGTCAATCGATTAGTGGTCACGCACATCCCACGTTTCTACTCGTTTGGCGACATACCAAAAATATTCTGCAATTTTAATGTCGATTATCGAAATTTCTATGTTCGAAAGTGCTGACCGAATTCTTTTTAAAGATAATTTTTTTTTTACAATATTAATGATATGGTAATTTGGTAATGCGTATACTATTCTGCAATTTTACTCGTTTCTATGTTCGAATTACCTCGATTAAATGAGAATTGATTTCCGATGTATTAAAACCAACCGACGTTAGAAATTACATTGTTCTTCTATAGTTAATTTGTTGCAAAATTGAAAACGAGTTGGGATGTTTATTATTAACTTCCTATGACGTATTTTGATTTTTGTTGACGTAACAAGTTATTTTGAAACACCTGAATCAACGGTAATTACTTAGTAACTCAAAATGTTTTAATTAGTTCTAAATTGGATCGAAGTAAATATAAAAATCCATCGAGTTTTAAATCGAAATATTCTGATTCGATTCGGTACAAATCAAAAATTTTCAATTTCGAAATAGGATATTTTAATTAATAATTAATTACAGCTCCCGAATATTCAGCTTGAATTGCGAACCGATTTGGGCGATTAATTATTCTGTTCAATGTCATTATGGAAATTGTGTAAAGTAAAGGGGAAAAATGACATGAGTAATTTTTTCTTGGTAAAAAAGAGAAAATAAGAAATTTTAAAAATTAAAAATTTTCTGCACTTTGTTTAAAAATAAATTTTTAAAAAAATTCTACAGTTTCTTTAAAAGACAAAAGCAAACAATGAATCACTTTTTTTTTATTAAAAAAATTTATAAAATAAAAATTCAAAATGGAAATTTTGTTTAAAAAAAAAAATCTAAAAATAAGAAAATGAATTTCTTTTCATCTTGACTTCAATCTAAAAAAAATATTATATTTCAAAACCAATTGAAAAAAGGAATTACAAAAATGTAACCAAAATAATATTTATTTATAAAGAAAATATAAAAAAAAAAAAATTCGATGGAACTCAAAATTTGCTATTTTGACCAACAAAAATTCATTTGACATATATTAAAATAACCACCAATATTTTATAATATAATAAAAATAATAAAAAAAATATCGACATTTATTTATCCACTATTAACGGAATTAATATTTGAATGCACCGTATTGAGCAGCTTTGATAATAAATGTTTTCAGAGTTTGTTCCTCCAATTTAAAAAACGCATCTGTTTGTGCAATTGCAGTCATGTGATTCATTGAAAACCGGAAACAGAATTCCTCCAATTCCTAAAAATAAATAAACAATAAATTTATGTGCATTTTAAATTACATTCATCGAATGTTAAATTCAATGAATAACCACAAAATCGAATTTTTCAAAATCGTCAATTAATTCAACCGTGAAAAGATTGAGACTTTTATTTCAATTCAAAGTCACGGTTTGAAAAGTAAAACCCTTTGATTAAAGCAAATGAAAATGGCAAAGACAATTAAAATATCGATTTTCACCGAGTTAATTGAAGTGTGTGTGCTTGATGAAACTGAAAGGTATTTCATTGGATTCTCATTGTTTTAACACAAATATTTCATTTAAACTCATTATTAGATAACAATGGTATGTAGTTAATTAATTCATTAATTTTAATGAAAGTTATTTCAATAGTGAATAGTTGAAATATTTGCATTTGAAAACAACAATTAATTTTACACTATACAATGAAATAAGACAAATTGATTATAAAAGGATAAAAATTAATTTTATTTTCTTTTAATATTTATTTGTTTAAATATTTTCTGCAAAATATTCGAAATTGATTTTTTTTTTTTACTTATTCATTGATTTTTTTCCTTTTCTTTATAGTCAATCGATAAAGTCATTTTGAAAAAACATTTTCGATCACAAAAAAAAATAGATAAAACAAGTAGACATAGTTTTATCTCATAAATAAAACAACAGACAACACTAACAAATTCATATCAAAAATTGTATTCACTTAACAAATGAATTGTAATGTTATTAGAATTATTATTCTCCAGGACTGACCTCAGCTTCGTATTTTCTTGCAGCGGCATACAACATTGCAGCATTTTCCACCGTAATTCCTTGTTTTATAATTCTTTCGCACTGACGTTTTAATTGCTGCTCGCAATAGGCATTCGCTAAATCTAATAACCCTAAATAAATAAATAAAATTAAAATAAATTAAATTCGAAATTAAATTGAATATTTAATTTCACCTATGGCTTCTTCTGGAGGTAAATCTACCGTATCAGTGTACAAATACTGTAAGAATGCATTATACACCGGGAATGAGAATGCTGATATTTCAACGACACTATAAGTTAAATGATTTTATTGTAATAAATTGAAATAAAAACATTTTTAACATTACTCTTTTCCATCTTCTTCCCAATGGGTCTGAAACATAGACCGAAAATGTTCGCAACGTATTTTTAAAATGGCTTTATGTACGTGGATAATTTGTCCTTGAATTTTAAATTTAATATCACTTGTTTCCTGTTAAATAAATAATAAGTTTCGAACCTAAATTATAAATTATTCGCTTTCTAAAAATACCGCATCATTAAACGCGAGTTTCAAACTATCAGTGACGCGAGTAATTGGCACATCATCTAAAACGGAAAACTTGAAATTACTTTATACCAATTTCAATGCTAATTTAATTTTCAAACCTAATTTCATCGGTTTCCATGTAACAGCTGGTGATGCAAAACAAGCAAACACGTCATGAAGTGAATGGAATGGCGTTTCGGTTGCTGTTACAACCGACTGACCTCTACATTGTCCCCACATGTAAACTTTAGACATTTGGTTAATGGCTGCTGAGATGTGATTATAATGCGAACAAGCTATTTCCACAACCCTAATCAATAAAAAGAAATAAATTTTTCAATAAAATTTATCTTTAAAATTTATTTACAAAATTTATTTAAATTACCTGCCGATTTCCTCACCAATTTTTTCGGGTAAAACTAAATTCGCTTTATTTCCCGTCCCTAATTGTCCGTAAGAATTAGCACCCCATGCAAATACAGTTCCCTCGTCTGAAAGTGCCATTGTATGAGCGTAACCACACGCAATTTGAACGATGACGACGGATTGTAAATTTGCTACTCGTGATGGATTTGTTTGATTCACGTTATTTCCTAAACCCAGTTGACCATTTCCATTATAACCCCATCCATATACCTAAAGTTTGTGACAAATAATCAGTCATTAAAAAAAACTAAAACGATTTCATAATCGCTTGAATGGAAATTTGGTAATGTGTTTACTTCGCCATTATCTAAAACGGCCATGGAAGACGTTTGTCCACATGCAATGGCGACTACGTTTTTACCACCAATACCTGCTGTCACTTTACGAGGTGTCGATTGATTCGTGGTAGTTCCAGACCCAACTTGTCCACAATTATTTTGTCCCCAAGCATATAACTAAAATTAAAATCAAACAAATTAGAAAATAATAAAATTTGCAAAATGTAAATAAAACCTCTCCATCTACTGTTCGCGCCAAAGAATGATGACTACCACAAGAAACTTCGACTACTTTCTTTCCAATTAAATTAATAGTAACGGGATTTGGAATAAGCGCTTGGTTCGTGCTTCCATTCCCCAATTGTCCATAACCATTATGTCCCCAACTGAATAGCTCACCGCAATCATTGCATGCTAAACAGTGCGGTCCACTGCCATAAGCAACACCTGCAGGTGTATATAAAATTACAAAATTAATTATACAGTAATTAAAAGATTATTGCTCATTATTACCTTTAACAGATTTTCTACATAAAGTGTCAACTTTAAATGGTTCTAATCGACCGTGCGAATCACCCAATCCGAGACAACTACTGCAATTGGATCCAAGCGCAAACACGTCATCGTCTACTGTTACAACCAATGCTTCGTTTCCCGAACTACCGAAAACACAAGCAATACGAATTGTGGAAATAAAATTTGGTTTCAGTAAACTGAATATTGGCCATTTGTCTAAATCCATCTGCGAATTAAAATTATTTTTAAAAACCGAATGTGATGTTTCTTTCGTGAGCATTTTACCATTGACTTGGATTCGCGCCTCTGGAATGGTGGATCGCATGCATTAAATCTGGCCGTGGTTAAATATTAGAGTTCAAGAAACTCGATACTTGTTGTTAGTTGAAACACAATACATGAATTCAAAAAAAGAAACGTAAACAGGAAAAAATATCCAACACGGGATAAGATAAAACACTAATAATGAACCAATGGGATTTCTCCTTACAACAAACCAACCAATTGATTCGTTTCATACGAATGAGAGCTGGTGACGACTTTATTTTGTAGGATAACAAATATTTTTAATTAACAATTAAATAAAAATACTCGCTTATTTTGCATCAATTATTTATTCGATTACACAACCCGAGTGCAGTATAATTAATAATAATATTCAATCCATTTTCTTTATACAAACCTTTAACCTTTACATCTAGAACTTTTTGAAAAATTACATAATAAAGAATAATTTACATCTCCATAATCATTTACATTTTTTTTTTCTAATACATAAAATATTGCCAAAAACCATTAGCATTTTAATAATTCGAAGCTTACAATATTGGCTGATCGATTTTTTTTTAATGCGATCGCTCACGTTCTTCATTTAAATAAGTGATATGAAATTGATTTTTCTTAAAAATCTATTCTAACCTAATCCCAACAGGTTTAGAATTATGAATTTGGAAATTTTTTCACTTTAAACCTGCTTCTAACTTTTACGCAAAATTGGGTAGGCACCGATTTACACCGTCAATTATTATTATTCACTTTTATCTTTGACTGTTAGCATTATCAGATTTGTTTGATGAATCAAATACGTGGCGCTTACGAATACCGCATTGGCCCTTTGATTAAAGAAAAAGTAAAATTTTAATTAAATTTAATTTGAATAAATTAGAAAATACTCACTGTCCTTCTTTAAAATATTCCTTTAATGTGTTACTGAAACGTTTTGAGTATTTGACGAATTCCCTCTTTCTTTGTTCCAATGCCTTAAAATCAAAACAAAATTAATTGCTTAACAATTTGATTTTTAGATAAACAGAACCTGTTTTCCAGTTAAACCAGGAATAAAACCTGACACTTCACTTACAGCATCGAGCAATTTTTTAATAGCACTCGCAATTTCTCTGTAATAAATAAAAAAATTAATTATTAAAATAACTGAGAGAAAAAAAATATAAAAATTACTTAATAGTTTCAAGAAACGTTTTTCTATCATTAATTTCGTCAGGAATGCGACTAAGTATCTTCTTAAGTGATGACGATTTCTTATTCAGTTCTTGGAATGCATCTTCGGAACGGCTTGATTTGTTCTCTGCCATTGAAAAAATCCTAATCAATACCTTTAATACAATTTTTAATATTTCATTTGTTACCATCGGAATCGGATACACCGCCTTGGAGTCTGAGAAGGGATTCGCTCATATTAACACTCAATTCCGCTCGGTGAACAATGCCCATAACTAAATCGTAGGTGAAGCCAGGATATGAAGATTCAACCTAAATTCAATTGTGCGAATTAGAAATAAATAATTTTGAGTGCAATTCGATCAATACATGCCTTGCAAATCGCCGTTCTTAATGTTTGCGATGCAGCCTGATTCTTTCTTTCTAGCTATAATTTAATAAAATATCTTATTAAGTTATTTATTTATCAATTTGCATCGTCACTTATTAGCACTTACCTTTTCCAATATAGGTCGTACGAGGACTGACAACACCGAATTAACAACAGGAGAATCATCGCCCATGGTCATGCTTCAAACGTTCAGATGACTGTAAAACGACGAAAAAATAAGACTTGAATAAATTGGCAGTGAACTAAAACGATTCGTTTCAGTCGTTGAAGTTTAAAAATAGTATAGTGATTTGATGACCGGAATCGAGTCGACCAGTGTCACAAATTTCATTCGGATGTAAATGCAATCTGGTGATGAAGAATTAAACTATTTGTTACGACGCTTTGAAGAGGAATTTATTTTTTAAATTTTTTTAAAAATTATTTCTTTCACTGATGCATTAATAAGCACTTTGAAAATGAATGACTTTCAATACTGAATACCTTTTTATTATTTATTTTCTAGAAATTTCCATACTATTAAAGTTTAATATATGAAACAAATTATCTAAAAATCTATATCTCCCAACTTATATAAATAAATTTCAATAAAAATTTTATGCTTCATAAAAACGAATAATAAATCCATTGTCATTGTATTTAAATCACAACCTTAAATAAAAACATTGTACCTCCTGTCAAACTAAGTTGCCACTTACCAAGAAAAATGAGTCACTGCGTACACATTACGGCTTAAGAAAAACAAAAAGTAATTACCGACAAGTCACGGTCAAAATGATTCAAGATAAAGAAAATGAATATATAAAAAAAACATTATTTTATTCAATATATTAAAATTAAAAATCCTATTTACAAAACAAAAAAAAAATAAAAAATTAAACATCATTTGTATTCTCGGGCCGATTAACAACGCCCAAAAATAAAACTACATTGGATAAATTATCGTGTAACATGAAAATAAATGGTTTATTAGCAACGAATGATGTCGGATTCGAAGGTCGGGCCGATCTCCAAGCCAAAATTCCAGTGGCAGCAGCAGCTTCGCTTCCTTCTTCATTAACCTCGATAAAAGCCTTGTGACGAACGGTGCTCACAGCCAAACGTCTGTCATCGCTAAATCCACTGAGATCTGATTGAGATACGATAAAAAGATCGCGCAATCCCATCGAAGTTAAAATCTGAGTCATTTCGAAACTATTTTCTACGCGGAATTTCGGAATAGACACTTCAACTTCACTCTTACGCAAGTCGTGACGCAACATTCGAATTTTTTCAGTACTTAATTTGCTGAGGATCGGGTCGACTGAGAAATCCTTGAGAGGAAGAAAAAAAATCATGCTCACTTCTTCGCTTGTGAATGGAATTTCGAGAACTTGAGCTTCGAGTTCGCTATTGATTCCATTGTAGAAAAAGTTGGTTTGATGCATCATATCGATGTTGACCTCGCGATTCGAACTCACGTGGAATGTTTCTTTGCGGGTCTTGTCCTTTTTAAATTGGCTTTCCCATTTGCCTTTAAAATAAGCCGCATTTATAATAGCCATGAGCGTGCCGCTGCCGATAAATCCGGGTGGGAAAAGTTCGCGGATTTTGTTTTTCGTTTCTTTCTCCACCCAAGAATTAATGGTCGTGCGAGCAGTTTCCGGTGACCGTTCGAAATCAACACGGGAAATTTCGCTTCCAAAATACGTTTCGATGCAGTTTCGAAGAGGAAATGTTTTTTCGAGGAATAAACTGTTGGCTAAATTCAACGTGTAATTCGTTTGATGATCACTTCGTAATTTGTACCAATATTTCACGGCTTTATAAGCTCTTCCCGAGTCGGCTTTACTAGCATTTTTAAGGCCCAATAAATTATTTAACTCGTCTTCGGTTCGACCACGAGCTCCCAAATACGTCATTAAAAGCGCCGACCAAATACTGAATGGGGAAAAGACTAAATTCGATTCGGAGTATCTGGCATTCGGTGCTAATCGCGGGAACATATTAAATGCGAAGTCGGTAGAACCGTTAAGTAAACCTTCGACACTCAAAGGACTTCGCAATTCGTCATTGTCAGTCAGACATTGACCGGTTATCGGTGATGACATGTAAACGACCGTCCCGATGACAGCCCCGAGTAGCAAACTGATGAAAACCATGGCAATCACCTGTATAAAATATAAAATCAAAATATTTTTTAAAATTCAAATTTAGTATTTTGAATAGGGAAAAAAATTACATGTTCATCTTTACATTCGTAATGAGAATAACCTTCGATGAAACAAAAGACATTGTGAATATTCAAATTTGTATTGTACAGTACCCAACATCATCCGATCGTTTATGATAATTCTCGAATTTCTATAAACTTTCTTTAACAATGCCCCTTCCTCTTTGGTGTTCTAATTATAAATAATAAACATACCTTTGCTTTGAGTGTCCAAAAGGTTGAACATTTATAACAATCCATTGGATCGGTCAAAAAACTCGAAATAAACAGCCTACTTTATACCTGAAATAAACCTCTCTTGTCTCCTTTATCCCAAGGAAAACATGGTTGGTTGACCGTGTGATAAATTGTTGTAGTTGGGTGATGGACAAAGGTCTGTATAGCTTAAACCCCAGCGTGAAATAAAAAATCTCATTTCCCTAAAATTCTATTTTCTTTTTTCTCTAAGGGTTTTCAGGTTTAAGTTCTGATTACTCAACCAAACGACCTAATTTTTGTGTTCCTCATAGTTTAATGGTGAGAATTTTAGTTTTCTTTGGTTCGTAATAAATTTTGTATAGTTGTTATATTTACCTGTATTAAAAGGTGGTCAGCCTGGATAAAAATTAAATGGTGCGAATCAGGTTTGCATTCACGTGTTGCCGCTCTTATTTACGAGGCTTGAAGTTAAGGAAGCATTACCGAGAAAAAACGACGTACAAAAATTGTATAGGCGGAGCTTTACTTTTTTTCTTTTTTAAATAAGGAGCGCCATTGACGTAGACGGACCGGATTTGAAAATCGAAATCGTGTCTTGCCATCATTAAAGGCACGCAAACGTTAATGTTTTAGTCATGTTTTTCACTCGAATATTTAACCACTGGAAATGAAAATACTTCCGGAATAAAATTTTGACAGATAATTTGATGCAATTTTCTTTAATTATGCCTTTGTAATAATAAACCGAAAAAATTCGCTTGCATCACAATTTCTCACTTATTCAAATTTCGAAATGTAAAAATAATTTTTACAGTTTTAATGAAACGACAAAGTTTATCTCAAGTATTTTTTATAATAAAAATATTGCAATTTTACCAAAATGTTAATTAAATAATGACCTCCAAAATAATTTGCTAAGCTTAAACATACACGTTATAATTTGGCTTACGTAACAATTCCCAAATGAGAAATTTTTTCGAGATACAAAATCTAATTATAAAAAGTGCGTAAATGTTTTTAACCTTGCAAAACGTTTTGTGAATATTTTTCAAAATAATAAAATAAAAATTGAAAATTCCATCATCAACACCTTGCGATAATTATTAATACAAACATCAAAATACGTATCGGTAAAACCTAATTTGTAATTGCAAAATTTCCTTATAAAATCGAACTGTTTTTACAGCTCTGATAATTGAAATGTATGTAAATAATATTGACGAGAGACCAAAGTTACAATATAAAATTATATAATATCATTTTTTTTTCAAATAGTGTTGATTTCTTACTATACATAAACAGAAAAGCAAATTCATTACTTTTGCTTCAATTGAACTAAAAACTGATTCTACGTCACAGAAAAAAATTATTTAATTAAAATTTGCAGGGAATTACAATTTTTCTCTGTAAAGTAGATAATGTAAAGAAAAATCGAGGTAACTCCAAAATTACGTAATTAATTCTAAAATTAAAACTAATTAATTATAATTAATAATAAATACGCACGTTACACAAACGAGATATCTCGAAATGATAATTATAGATGGCACAAAAAACTTTGTTCATACCCAATATTAAAATTAATAAGGACTAGTTATTTGTTTACCATTCATTTTTGGTTCTATGATTAACTACGTTGGTTAATTCACAGTAAAAAAAAAATTTAAAAATAAAATAAAAACAAAAAAAAATTGATTAGAATAAACTATTTCCGCAATATGCAAATATATATACATTTCGTAAATTGCAAGCAAAATAATGTACTTTCAAGCTTCGGTTTCACCCTTGAGTCGAAGTCTTGCAAAATCTTCAAAAATAATGTCCTCTTCGTCGGGTCTAGTTTAATATTTGTTAGAAATTGTTAATGTAAAAACGTACTAAGGGTTAATATTAATAAAAGGTTAAAATCAATTACCCATCCAATTGGATGAGGTTAGTGTCAACAGCATCACTATCCATCTCCATTTTTTGTGTTGATTGTTGTCGTGGGAACGGAACTGGGTCATCTTCGGGTTTAGGATGCATCAAAACGAAAGGCAATTCAGCCACTAAATCCCTAATTAAATGTCATTCATCATTAATCAATGTTGATTCCAAATTTTATTTTCCTTATACCCTCCAAGCGGTCCTAAGCATAATTTAACTTTCACTCTGTATTGTACAATTATTCCCAAATTTTCTTTCTGACTTGGATCAGTAATACTAATAAAAATAAAATGAATTATTATTCAAAAATAAATTTCCAAAAAATAATTTATACATAGTGGACGAAGCGAGATTTGTGTCTTCATGTTTCAATTGACCATCTAAAGCCAATCCACGTTTGTCCTTATTATTTGCAAGGAGTGGAGTCAAGTAAAAAACTTTAGATAAAGTAAATCCAGGACCAACCGGGCACCCATCTCTAAAAAAAAAATATTTTTTTAAAATTAAAATTACAATTAAAGTAAAATTCAAAAACCTACTCGCTATCAATTTCTGCAACTGTGCATTTATACTGTGCCGTTGAGAACAAACAGATGTCAGCAAACTGGCGAACTACATAAAAATTTAAGCATTTTAAGTTTTTTAACACCTAATAATAAATACATTTTAAAAACACGGCAAAAAAATTGTTTATGTAAACATTCAACGCAGATTGATTTGGAGTTCGCCTGCGTAGTTTCTATAGCTATAAATAAACCAGTGCGTACAAAAACAGAAAAAAGTACTTGCAAACTCATAAAAATTTTTTACATTTTAAAGTAAAAAAACAACTCACCCGCTACTTTTATTTTCTTCACTGTTCGATTGGAATTATTAGCAATGTGGACGTTTATGCCTAAACTTTCACCATGATGGTATAGCTGAAAAAGGTTGATAAAGGTTTTAAATTGCATGTTCATAAAGATAAGCGATTAAGTCTTAAGTTACTTCTTTATCCAACGATGCTTCCAAATGCAACTTGTTAGGGCTCATCATAAATTCTTTGCTCACTTCTACACTTGGCTGATCTCCCTGACGGCTCGGAGCATACATGATTTTTCGGATGGCCAAACGGATGGAATTTCTTAAGAAATAGTTAAAAAATTTCCATAAAAAATACATTTCAAAATTTTAATTAAATTTTTCCAAAACCTTTTGTGAGGTTTATCATCAGCAGCATCCGCAACGTACGCTTTAAGTTCATAATCAACACCACATGGCTACAACAAGAAATTAATAATTAATAATCCAATACATATATGCACTCATTTTACCTTCCCAGTGTCCCCCGGCGCTGGTTGTAAAGTAACCGATGCAGGACAATGAGGAGGAAGCTATCATAAGTAAACAATTTCATGAAATAAAAATTTACTCGAAATTTAAGTAAATTCTTACCTCGAAAAAAAATGAAAATGCATTAGGTCCTAATTTTTTGAGAAGTCGTTCCTGAAGTCGTGTGAGTGGATGCTTAATATTGGGATCCGGTGGATAAATTTGTTCCGACGCCAAATAAAGATCTTTTCGAAATGTTAGACCCAAAACATCTAAATCTTCGCGCCCGTAACGAAAAGCAGCCAACACATGACCGAACACTTTCCTATCCTTTAGGTAATCGGGATCGACAAGAACTACACCATCTGTTTATTTTGGTTTTAGAAAAAATATATATCCCAGCTGCTTCTAAATTTAGAACCAAACATTTTCTTTACCGATTGGATCAACATGTGTGACGTGATCTACGAAATCTCGTTTTCCCAAATAAACTGTTATCTTTTTTGAAAAAAAAA
>JAQFZU010000372.1:0-28982 GCA_034696185.1 Henia vesuviana | reverse complement strand
TCCAGGAAAAATATTTTCCTGGAACTTTTGTTTGTCATTTTATTTTCTAGAACTTTTCACCCAGTGGAGGCATAGCAGTAGTGGCCATTATAGCCAGTAGATACAATGGCCAGAATCACAATATATGCAAAAATCAAATCAAAATCTAAAACAATGAAAAAAGATAAAGAAATTAAAAACCTCACCCTCCAAAAATGCACTTTCATGGAGCCGATTTTGTAATCCACCAAGTAGTAAGTAAAAGAAAAACGCTCAACTTACTACCATTTACATGAATGCTGAAACTGAAACTACAAGCTGGAAATCACATTTTCCAATCATCTGCCAGGACGTTACCAGTTTTCATAACTAGCTCGCCTCTCGTGTCACATTTTCCATCTCTAGGAAAATAGCATTTAATTACAAGTGTCCACAGGTTTTGGTGTGGCAGTTGTGAGGTAAGTTGCAGGGAAGCTAAAGAGCAGATATGGCTATCCCACATAGCCGCTAACATGCTTAGATATTATGGTTCCAATATTATGGCCTGGGCAGGCGAACCTGTGGGAAATCCACATTACTCACACCACTGCTACGTTCCCAACAATCTCTGAGTTTGCCAGCCTCACGTCACAAAGCCAGACTCTTGGGCAGCCATACATATTGCAGAACATTCCCCACATCCACCACCACCTGAGCAACCCCGTACATCCTCCTGGTACGGTGTTTGTAACTACTCATTCGAAAGAGGATGAGCCCCCTCAGACAGGTGTGGTGAAGGCACCCCTCGGTTAGCTGACCAAGACCCATATTGCCCTCTAGTGACAACTGGTTACAAAAGCACTGAAACCAATTTAAACTAGCAACTCATTGAAATATATTTGACATTGTTAAACCCTAAAATTTGATTAAATTCAAAACAAAGAAAGAAAATCAATTTTTATTGATACATTTTACACAGAGTAATTAAAATAAAACAAAAGACATTAATAAAATCAATATAGTCACATTAAAAAAAAACATGATTGTGATATTCTCACTGACCATTGAAATTCAGAAGTGAAAGTTTTTTTTAAAAAAGAAAAAAGAAAAACAATGTCGAGATGCACAGTGATTGCATAGTTTATTGTAAATAAAAGTCCAACAGCCACACATGACAATTTTGCTGATTTGGGAAACTGATACTGAATTGTCATTTGGTCCAATAAACTATGCAACACACTGAATAAGCATTGTTAGCTGCAGATGTTGACTGTACTGTTAATATAACTTTTAGTTGGAATTATTGTTTACAAAGATCCCTATCTTGATGTAAGCTGAAAACAGTATGAGTTAATATTAAAAATAGTGTTTTACCCTTCTTCACTGGGATGGAATTTGTTTCAAGATAAGTAAACAAGAAGAAAAGATTATTCCACTCATATTTCTTGAAATCTCATAGTAACATATTGTTATTATAACAAATATATTGAAAAGGAAGAATTCACACCAGAAAGAATTATAGAAAAAGAAAAGAAAATTCTCCCACAACAGCCAAAGGAGCAAAGAACCCTAAAATCACTGAAATGAGCCATTAAGTAAAAATATTGTATATAATGGCATAACACATTTTTATTAATTCCAAAGGAAAATTCAGTATCAGTATTCCCATAATTCAGTTGCAATTTGTCTACACACAAAATGTTAACTGTTAAACTTTTATTTTCAAAATTAAAAATGTGTTTTGCCATATATAATTTATTGCTTGAAATTAAATTTCCTTTTTAAACCTTCCCAGTAGATATAGCACATTTAGAGTTGGTTGTGTTAATTGATGTAAGTTAAGAAGATGCATAGTTGAATACTTTCACCCAAGTTAAGTGCAACAGCCATATTTATCCACATTTATCATACAAAAATCCATTTAATAATTTAAAAATTCAATTTTGGCTGTGATTTTTAAATGATTTTCTTTGCTTTTAGAGAAAAAAATCAACAAATATTATTAATAATCTACAGTTTTATTTGAAGTTTCATATCTAACTTCAGCAATAACAAGAAAAAAAATATGACTAAGTAGATTACTTAATCCAAAAAAAAAATACAATGCTACACTTCATAAAGAGCACAGCAGGGGAAACATGACAGAATGACAGAGCAAAGATTTAATTTTTAAAAAAAAATACTCCAAATTCACAGCCCAATTTTGGCTTGTTTTACTTGTATTTCACCATTAAAGAAAAAACAAACAGAAAATAATTAAATCACTGGCAATAATTCATCACACGATTCTTCTGTAAATCAAAAATGAAAAGAAATTTAAAGTCAGTTTCCCTGAGTTTATAGAAAAAAAAAATAAAAAACAATTATATACCAACAATATAATGATGATGAATGAAAAGTTGAATATTTACCACCTAAACAGAATCAAAAGAAGAAAAAAATCCATCTAAATCGTATACGCAAACTTGATAACTCTAAATCAAAAACAAAATATGGCAAAAACAATAACTTAACTCATCATTCTCATAATTTTCCACTGTTTTTGTTTAAAAATGCATTGGCACGTGCATTTTCGTCCAGAGAAAAAAAACTTTTGATCTTTACATCACCGGTTATTAAATTCACTGATTGAAATGAAAACGATTAAACTGCCGCTTCGCCCATTCCTCCTACGACCGATCCTGATACGGCCGATCGGGCATCGTTTTGTCTGTCCATTTCTTCTTGTTGCTGCATTAATTTTCTTTCGTGATATCTTTGCACGCAGGGAATGAGGAAACTGATAATACCGGCGATGAAAATAAGTAGCGATGCTACATAGAATGAAAAATTGTAACTCCCCGTAGCATCGTATAAGCTCCCTATAAAATAACAATAATTCCTTGAATCGGTCAATTCAAAGAGTGCAATCGCATTAGGTGCATTCAATATGTCTGTTTGTAGAGTTTTAGCAGTTTATGCAAATGGTTTTATGCATTTGTTTCAGTTGCAAAAGTTTTTAAAACGTATAAAAACTGTAAAAGTATAGATACTGAATGCACCTATTGTTTATTTACACACTATGTAAAAAATATTTGCAGTTTCAAGCAAAATGGGATCCGGGATAAAGTGGAAGAAATATTTTGTGCTAAATAAGGGATTTTATGAGCAAAGCCGAGGAAATAATAGTAAATAAAGAAACTGACCTGCCAGCGGGGCGCCGACCATCGATGCGATTCCACGAAAAAGAATGAGGAGACCAAAGGCATTAGTTAATTTGTCCAAGCCTAGCAAATCCACAAGAATGATGGACGTGAGGGAAATGTAGGCAGCTGTTAAAAATCCAAAATGAACAAAAATCAAATTCAAAAATGCTAAAAACTTACAAATAAATAGTCCAAAACACAGCGACACTATAACAAAACTCATATAATCTTGACAAAAAGGAATGGCAAAAACACTGACACTGCTCAATATCAAACAAACATTATTGAGTAGAAGAGAATTCATCTTGGGTCGATCCGACAGCCAACCGGCAAAAATCCTTCCAAAAGTATTCGTAATTCCAATAATAGAAAGCAAAAAAGATGATTTATCAGATGGAATACCCTGCAACAAACAAAACATTTTGAAAAAACAATATAACAGAAAATTCAACAATATCTAATCTAAAATACTTTTACATAATCACTAAAATATACTACAATGTAACTGGAAAAGATTAAATATCATTGTTATCACCATATGATATCACCAGTTGATCAATTTAATTGTTGAATGAAGAAAACAAACATTAAAATTGTTGAAATATCGAACAATTGTTAAATCAGATAAAAGAGCAAAAAAATTATAATTAAATGCAATTTATCTGTAGAAAAAGTCTTACTTTCTGATTGGCACTGTCAGCAATATAAAAAAATGGCACGTAAAAGCCGAGCATTCCGAACACGTTCCCTATTCCGATCATGAGGAAAACTGGATCCATTAGTAGGGAAAAATCCAACATGGCTGCGAAAGTGTGTCTCATTGTTTCCGGCACGCAAGGACACATTGTTGTCTCCTGGAGCCTCGCTATGACCACTTGCGGTGCTTGGCCGTCGCCTTGATCCGAAGTGAGCACGATCACCGAAGTTCTCGGTATCGACGTCACGCTGCTTCTGTAGATGTTCAGATCTCTCTGCGAGTGCGTGTATTCCGGGAGGTTTCGTACGCTTCCGCTGTAGAAAATGTCTTTCCTGTACATCGGTCTGTTGTAATCGCGCTTGTCCGGTTTCGCCTGTCTGTCTGTGACCGTCACCGCGCTCCCCAGCCCGTTGTCTCCGACTTTCACCCAGACTTCTTCGACCGAGTAGTTGTTGTTTCTACCGCCGCTCTGTCCCGCCAAGCTGCCGCTCGACACTTTGAGCCTCAGACTGTGTTTGCGCGTGTCGCCTCCCATTGCCATGTTGCTGTAACTCAGTTTGCCGAAAGAATCCTGACGCAGGATTCCGCCGTTCCTTCGCGCCATTCCCTCCAGGATGGGCACGCTGTAGTTCTTCGGGATCCCGTTGGGCATCCTGTTCCCGCTCACCCTGACCATCGGCACCAAACTGGCCCTGGGTGTCGGCGGCGGTCGGGCGCAGTCGGTCACGGATCCCGATCCGATCATCATCTTGACGGTGGATCCCTCGCCGGAGTCGGCCGAGCCGGAGCCGGAGCCGGAACCCTCGTTGTCGTTGGGTTTGCCGTTCTCGGCGATAGGTGGAAGCGGCATTCCGGACACGGGAGTGTCTGGAACTTTACCAAACTGGTCCAGATTGAAACTGGAGTGAACTCCGGGTTCCATGTTTATGCTGTACTTGGGTCGTCGTTCCATGGTACCGTCGGGAAGTTGTACCATGAAAAAAGCACTGCCGCAAATGGAACTGCGCTCCATTTGCCATTTCTTCTCTTCGGCTATTCGCTGCAAAAGAGGTTTCTGACGCGGATCCTGTTTCTTAGCTTTGAGCTCGAGTGGGCGCATTAAACTACCAACAACCTACAACAACAAAAAGAAATGGATTGAAAAACCATGAAGAAATGGTTATAAATAGCTAAAAACTAATTGGATTTCTATTTATGATCTTAAAAGGTCAAAACTTTCAACAGATGAGATGAAAACAAGAAATGAAGATACAAATCAATATTTACCATACAATTGAGGATCAATCCAGCCATAATCATGATAGATCCTTTCCATCCATACATGTTCAAAAGAACTTGCGAAAGCGGTGCAAATATAAATGTTCCAACACCCGATCCACAAACGGCAAGACCGGTCGCAAACGCTCGCTTCGTTTCAAAATAATATCCAACACTGACTATAGCAGGCAAGTAAATCAAACCGAATCCTATCCCTATGAAAATTATTTTAAAAATAAATTAAAAATGTTAATCGATGTTTAATATGTAATTTACCTCCGAGAACTCCATATGTGAGCATGAGACAATCTATATTGGGGGAAACTGTACTGAGAAGGAAGGCCGCGCAACTCAGAATGCTGCCTGCTATGGTGACCGGCCGACAGCCGTAACGGTTTGTTAAGGCACTGACGAACGGACCTGAAAATCACGTACGAAACAATGTTGGATTTGCACAGAATTTGATGGAATTGCAATGCTAATATTTGCTGGATTTTGGGATTTACAACAAATTTCAAAAATCTTTATTAAATCATTTTTTCTCAGTTTTCATTTGACGCTATTCGACACATTGGCAAGAATTCATATAAAATCACACGATCCAAGCAAATTACATAACAATAAAGAAAATAAAATCTATTTTTACTTACCAACACTCAGGTAGCAGCCAGATAACAGCGAACCAACCCACGTTGTTTTGCTTCTGCCACCATTGAAATAATTATCAAATTCAGGTAGGAAGATACCAAAAGAATAAGCCACACCGTCAACAATCAAATTACATATAAAAGAAGCAAAAACAATCACCCAACCCCATCCTAGAAAAAAAAAAAAAAAAAATCAACACAAATTAACTCTATTTGCACCATAAATCTACACAATTAAAACAGAGTCAACACCTGCGAGTTAAAAGAAGCCAACAAACCATTGCAAAACACAGCAAAACAAACCAAAAATAACCCAAAGTCGACTTGACAAAACAACCAAACGACAAGTGGGATTTTCCAAAGACCTAAAAACTCAGTTTGAACCCCTAAAAACTCGCAAAACGTCGACCGACAATTCGATCGTTTGTTTTATTCATTTATCTCGTTTATCAAAAACAAAAAAAACGACCGAAAGAGAATTAATGGCTGACCCCCGTCGGGCGGTGGTGGAATGTACGGATCGTCGTAATAAACGTCCATATTTTCGTCTTCGTCATCCTGTTCCTCCAACGGCGGCTGCACCGTAAACGTCGTTTTCTTCTTCCCAACTTCGTCTTCTTCATCTTCCTCTTTGATTGTCATTCTTTCTTGCGAAGTCTAAAAAGAAAAATTAATTAAATCAATGATTTTGCTTAAAAAAATTAAATTTTGTCAAATATTCAATTTAAAAAAAAAAATTATATTTGTAGTCGATTCAAGGCCGCACGTGGAGAAGTGGAAATCGCTCAATGTTGGATTAAATGGTAACATCCGTATGATCGATTTGGTTTTGCAGGACAAAATTATTTTTAAAATAAATTTTTAATATCGTTCAATGAACTGATAAATGATGCAAAATAATGCAAAAATAATTTGCGATTTAAAAAAAAGCCTAAATTGTCATCCATTACTCATCGCTATGAATAAATCAGAAAATGGCAGAAAATAAATGCTTTTTCCCTATTTAAATTTAGATAAAATTAAACTATTAATAGAATAACTCCACGGATACTAAATATCGATAAACCCCTAAAATCACATTAAAAATCCTCAAAAATAAAATTAAAACACAAAATTCACCACGCGCCATTCGATGACGCAATTCACGATCAAATATCTTAAAAAAACAAACTCAACTCGACACACATCAATCACCGATAAAACAAAAACACAACAAAACCTCCATTACATAACTCACCTCAAAACCCCTTTAAACCGAATTATCCACAAAACCCCCCAAATGTCCCCTCCCCCATTTTCCACATAGAAATTACCCCCAGATGTCGTTTTGAGCTTAAAATTACCATATTACTCTCTCTCCCTTCATTTCCCCTGCCAGTTGGACTCACCTGCGAGACACTCCTCGGCCTAGGCATTTCTACCCTTCGTTAACTTAACCCGAAAAATGCAATGATACGTCGACTTTGTACTGCAGGTGCGACGGAGGCCCACACGAGACCGACAAAACTGGCAAAATCCAGAATGTTGTTTGATAAGGGTGTGACGTCATAACGATAACTTTACAGGTGAATTTCCACGTGTTTAAAATTTTTTTTTTAATTCATTTGGGTGTGGCAGGACGTTGACAGGATAAATAAAGTCATTTTCCCATAAAACCCTTGGTTTTGAATAAAAAAAATTTTTTTTTTGTTATTATCAAAATGATGTCATTTCCATGTGTTTAAACACGAAATGATATCACACGGCCATTTTTTTTTTTTAAATTTAACTTCCTTATAAATTTGCGGAAATGGAATTGCGCAAAATTGTTGAAGGGAAAAAAAATGGAATAAAGATGTTGTGTCAATTAATAAAGGACCGTTAAATCCGGTCGCAAACTTCTCGAGGATTTAAGATTTTTGTTACATAAATCGTGTGCAAATTGGTTTAAAGTGGGTGCAATTGAGTTTAGTTATTATTGCATTTGACCTTCGGTGCAACCGGTGTGTTTTGAGGGGTCAGATGTAGTATTTCCGGTTTGGTTGAGTGTCCATAAATTCGTGGGTGACGAGTATAACTAATTTTGTTTGTGCTGTGAAATTAATGGGGAGGTGACTCAACCGGAAGTTGGGTTTAAACCGGCGCAAAGTCGGGTTTGAGTGGCGGAGTTGGTCCGAGTGACCATTTCGAGCGGCCTCAAATGCCACTTCCGGTTCGGTTAATAACCTGGAATTTTTTTTAACACTAATTATAACTCGTCTAATACGTGTTCTTAAAATAACTGCGCTCTAAACAAACCGGAAGTGTTGTTTTAAAAATGTCGAAAACGGCACTTTGAAATTGTGAAAATGGCAATTTCGAAGGGGCAGAAATGCCACTTCCGGTTTAGTTGGGACCTCGAAATTTTTCCAAAACCAATCGATACTCGTCTAATTGGTGTCCCATAAATATGGGAATCCCAACCGAACCGGAAGTGTTATTTCCACACCTCTTAAAACGACTTCGGGAGCAGTCGAATGGTCAAAGTGGCAATTTCGCAGGGTCAAAACCAACACTTCCGGTTTACTTAGACCCCTGGAAACTTCCGGGCACCAACTACCCCTCGTCTAGTTCGTGCCCCTAAAACACCGAGCTCGCAACCCAACCGGAAGTGGCACTTAAACTCGCTCCAAATCGCCTCTCGAACCGATTCCATCGTTCGAGCGACGATTTCGACGCCCCCAAAACAACACTTCCGGTTCCGTCAAAACCCTAATTTTTTCTCAACACCAACTACAACTCACCTACTTTCCCCCCACAAACTCACGGACCTCTAACGGAACCGGAAATGCCATTCCCAACCCCTCGAAATGGCAACAGAGAACTCCAACTCACCTCGTCTGGGCTTCACAAGACAGTCGATTTTAGGTGAAATTCTACATTACGTAATCAAAATTCAATTGGAAATTTCCATTGAAAACTTAATAATTACTCATTACAAAACCCATAAAAATCACGCGATTCGTATAAAAGAACCGACGTCAAACCATTTTGAATTTTATTAACTCAAATTCAATTCATTTCATAATCCCCTAAAAAACCCTAGAACAATCGAAAAATCAGATTTACTAAATCCCTTAAATCCCTAAAATCACATTTTAAAAAAAAAAATTTAATTTAAATTTCGTGACTAATTTTCATCCACATTTTCCAATTACCATGACTAATAATGGGTTTCGGCAACTTTCCCACGTTTTCCCGACAACCTTGAAAACCACTGACGTCATATTCGACATTTTCGAATCATTTCTCCGAAAAACAAAAAAAAAAAATTATTTAAAAAAAATAAAATAAAAATAAAAATTCCGTTTCCCCTCGCAATCCCACCTTTTCCCTCTACCCCATAGTCTTCCCCCAACCCGGACGATTCCACTAACCCCTCGTGGGGACCGCGCATTAAATAATAGGGGAAAAACCAAAAAAAACACTACCGACCATTTCTTTAACGATCTTTTGCAAGCTTCGCAGTGATTGGTCGTCGCATCCACCATACTAAGATCCAGTTCAAACCGGAATTGTTGCCATGGAAACCGACAATCGTCGTACAGTGAATATCGAAATACACATTTAACCCAATACTAAATATATAAAAAGAAATACGAGCAATACTAAAATCCCCCAGCGCCCTCTGGTGGGATGAAACGAATCCCTTTGTTAGACTTACGTCTTGCGACTCGTTGCTATCCATCGTAGTGGAGCGTAGTGCGAAGCGTAGCGCGAGGGTTCAGCGGGGATACCAACAACCGCGTCCTCCGAAAGCCGAATTTAACCGATTACGGTCCAACATGTCGATGTCGACACTCGACCGAATGGAATGTCGAGACGCCAACTGCCGCCAGCTGATCGCGAGAAAAGCCGGTCTAAAGCGTGACGTAGTCGGTTACGGCCAATCGCTGCTTTCGTAGGGCGACGACTGGTGAGGGATTTTTGGTTTTTTCGGTGGTTTCGGTTTCGGTTTTTTTTTTATGGGAGTATTGGGCTGTTGGGAGTTGGGTGGGTTGGGTATCGGGCGGTTGGTAGGTGGGGTTAGGTGGTTTTTGTCGATTTGTTGGGGTTTTTGAGGGTTTTTTGCGGATTTTGTTAAGTTAATCGAGGATTTGGGTTAGGGACGGAAGTAAATGTTGTTTGACCTAGTTTTAAGTATCAGGGTTAACTATGATTAATCACATGCAAATCACGTGATGGGTTTCGGAGTAAATAAAAAATTTAGTGGAAAAGTTTTAACAGATGTTTTTAATTGCTGAGTTTTAATCGATTAATGTTGGGTAAAAAAATCGATTTTTTTTTAGTCGATTTTTTTTTAAATCGATATTTTTTTTTAAATTTAATTTTGCAATTTAAGTTTAAATATCGATTTTTAGTTTTTAAATATCGATTTTAAAAAAAATCGATTTTAGAAAATCGGATTAAAAAATCGATATTTCAATTTCCCATATTTTTATTAAAAAGTTTTAAAAAAATTAAATTTGAATAAAAATCGATTAGAAAAATCGATTTGAAAAAATCGAATAAAAAAAATCGATATTTCAATTTCCCATATTTTTATTAAAAAAATTTTAAAAAATCAAATTTGAAAAAAATCGATTAAAAAAAATCGACTAACCGATATTTTCACCAACCAACTCCCCAAATCAACCAAAACTCAACTTCAACCCAAAAATCGATTTAAAAAAAAATCGATTAAAAAAAATCGATACCCCAAAAAATCGATACCAAAAACCCCATTAAAAAAAAACCACAAAAACATCAACAAACCCAAAAAAAAAAAATCGATACCGAAAATCGACTACAAAATATCTCAAAACAAAAAACTCACTTACCTGAGGTAAACTAAACCGTCTGCCAACCCGATAAGCCATTTCAACACTTATTTAAATCTCCACTTCAAAAAAATCGCGTAAAAATCGTAAAAAATCAACCTTTCGCTACACCGACATCCAACCTTGTGCTATTCCGCATGATCGTTAAACACATAAATATCCAAGTGGGCGGCGGCTACTGCACAACGTGTTCGATTACCCAACCCCGCCCAGACAACTGGTAACTGTCACCGCTCGATTCCAAGCTTAAACGACACAAAATTCACTGAAAATCGCTTAAAAATGCGCTCAACTTTTCCCTTTAAATATTTTCCACGAAAAAGTCCGAACGACCCGAGCGCGGGAGAGTTTCGTGTCGTCTGTGATTGGCCGAGACTCGACACGCAGTCAAGTCTATGGGAGTTTTGGGGGCGCCGCCTGGTGGGGGGAATTGGAAGTGTCAAGGTCAATGTTGGTTTTTTAATTGTTTTTAATTAATTTTAATTAATTTTTTGGGGTTTTGGTTGGATTTTGGTGAGTTTTGGTTGGTTTGAGGGGTTTGAAGGTTTTTTATTTTTAGTTTGGGTGGTTAGGGTTATTAATTGGATGTCAAGTGATGAGTTGTTGCTTATTTCGGGTGTTGTTTGTTGAGTTGTTTAAATATAATTTTAAATTTTTTTTGTTTTTAAAGGTTTTGAGTGTTGAGTAAACTTGTTTTGTTAATTTATGGGTTTGTGAATATCATTTGAGTCGTTGGGAATCGTCTAAACCGGTTTTGGTGATTTTTTAGAATTTTTAAATAAAAAATTGAATTTGTTGAATAATTCGCTTTTTTTTGGTTTTAATGTTTAAATTGATTTTTTAAATTATAATTTTGTATTTAAATTAGGTAAATATATTGTTAAGATAATTTAAAATCGATTTTTTATATTTTAAAAGAACAAAAAATGACATTTTTGAATTTAGAATTTTTTTTTTAAATTAACAAAATTAATTTATTCATCGAAAAAATACGTGAAGTTGAAAAAAGTCTTTTTTCACTGTCAAAATAAACAGAAAAAATTAAATTAAAAACAAAAAAATAAAAAAAAATCAAAAAAAAAGCAAAAATGACAAATTTTGAATTTTCCCTTTAAAAATTAACAAAAAAATGATTTTTCACTCCCAAAATAAATTAAAAAAACCAAAAAAACACAAAATAACAATAAAACTAATTAAATTTACCAATTATTAATTTTTATTCGACACAAGAACCCCTTGAGCAGCAGCTCCCTTCATTTGCGACTCAGCAATCGACGCTAATAATTCATCTTGACTTCTGATCCGAATATTATGTTTTTCACGATAATCCGTTATTTCTTGTCCTTTATTAACGATTTGTTGATTCAAACTCTCGATTACTTTCCCCAACTTAAAATAAAAAAATTAAATTAATTCAAATTATTCAAATTTTTTCAAATATTTGCATATTTCACTTGTTCTTTATTATTGATCAAAGCGGGTAAAACTTCATTCACAGTTCGTGCAACTAAAACACCTCCGACCATACGAAAACATTTTCTATTTGAATCCACTTCTTTCAATGTGTCGACGACCAAACTGGAAAAGAAAATTTTAAATTTTAATTTTTTTGAATTTTTGTCATTTTTTCAAACTTGTGTTCGTTTAGTTCCATTTCTAACTCGGCGACTTTTAATGCCAGACTTTTCTGTTCCTGACGTAATTGGTTAAATCTAGAAAGTATTTGTTCTTGTGTTGGCGGTTTATTTTTACTTTTGTTACTCGACGAACTCGATTTCTCATCCGACGCCATTTGCAATCAAAGGCGTGTTGCTTGCTGGTAAATGGAGAACGACACTTTAACTTATTTTATTTCTTTTTAAATTTTATTTTAAAATTAAAATTACATTATTAACATAAATTTAAATAATATTTAAATTAAAATTTAATAAAAACATTTAAAAAAAATCTTACACAAAGGACGGATCTTCCATGTTGATCGATTCAAAGATGGAGATTAAATAATTTTCGTAAATATTCGTTAATTTAATAAATTTAATTATTCAAACCCTTTCCAAACCCACTAACAACATATAATCACTCAAAACCAACTACAAACAACCTCCCACAACTTTAAACCCATTAACAACACTTAACATAACGAAAAAAAACAAAAAATAAAAACCATGAATAATTAACGACATTTTAATCAACAAATCAAACAAACAAACAAAAAATCCATTCAAATAATTTTATTTCAACAATTCTACACTAAAAAATCATTTATTCCTCTTCCCTTTCGATCCTTTACTATTTTGCCCCTTAATTTGCGCAGCAATTCGATCCAAATCACGTCTCCCGTGACTGGATAAACGTCTTCCACTGAAAAAACCACAAAAAAAATTAGCATAAATTAGCATAAATCAAAAAAAATCGAATTTCATACCCAGATTGGTCTTTTTCAAGCATTTTCATCTGTTCAAGCGCTTGCAAAGCTTTTCTAGCAATCGTAGACGATCCACGACAATAATGCGACGGTTTAACGCCATTTCGTTTACGTCCGCCGTAGATTTTAGTCAACGAACCGACACCGACGGGCGAACGAATGTACAGATGCCGAGCGACCGACGCAACTCGGGTGTAAAACCAATCTTCGTCGTACGGTGCTAATTCTTTGAAATGGCCTGTTTTTACACAGTCTACCCAGTCTGGTACTTTTAGTTTGCCGCTTCTGGAATTTTTATTTTATTTTTTAAAATTTTTAAATTTAAAAAATTTCAATTTTTTGATTTTTTTGGTTTTTTTTACTTTTTTAAAAAAGCTGCGAATGTTTTGACGAAAGTTGCCTGATCCACGTCTTTTACCGATACTGGAGGCATCTGAAAGGGTTTTTGTTTAGTTTTTGGGTGTTTTTAAGGGTTTTTTTTACTTACTTTAAGAGAGAGACGCACGTGTCGTTTTGTGTGATTTTTTGAGTTAAAATGGCGGTTGGTTTGTCTACGGGGTTCACACGATTAATCTAACGAGCGGTAGAGGGCGTTGTGTTGAATTTGCATAAATTTGATTTTTGGGTTTAATTATGTATTTAAAATTTTTTTTTTTATTTATTTAAATTTTTATTACAATAAAATTGTTGAAAGAATATTAAAAGTGATTTTTTTGGGTTGAAATTAAAAACAAATTTTTTTTTACATTTTTTTGAATATTTTATGTTAATTTTGCTTTTTTTATTTTAAGTTTAAAATTATCGTATTTAAGTTCAATGATGTATTCACCGTTTTCTGTTAATTTTCGTATTAAAATGATGTTTTCGTATCCACCGTGAAAATACGTCACGTGTTTATCGATTTTCAGTTTGATTATTTCGTTGTCAATGAATCCAACGTAATTACACATTTGACATTTAAATTTGATTTTCGTATTTCTCGTATTAATTTGCGTTAAATTTCTTTCTGAATTTCTTTCTGAATTTCTTTCTGAATTTCTATCTTCACTCGATTTATTCTTCCTCCGCCGTCCGCGTTTTCGCATTTTACTTTTTATTCTCACAAAATTTTCTCTCACAAATCACCAATTGTAATTTAAATGTTTAATTTCCCTATAATTAAACAGAATAAATTAAAAATATGTTAATTTAACCTTAATTCTTTTACTCACTTTGACTCCTTTGATTTAAGACAATTTTTAAGTTTCCTTTAGTCACCGAAACCGCCACTGGGTGGCGTTGCGTTATTTTGAAAATGTCAGTTGACTGTGACGAAAGCTATCGGATAGTCGTTTTCAGGTGTGAAATTAACCCAAAATACTCTTAATAATATCACAATGTCGTTCATCAGTCGTTTAGTAAGATTTAGATCAATTTTAAATATAATTTTTGTATTAATTCATGTAACGTGTCAATCGAGGAGCGAATGTCCAACCGATGAAGGGAAATTTAATTTTCCTTATTATTTTAATATTGAAAATAATGTTGTAAGTTGTGTTATTCGGTTTCATTATTCCATAGCTCAGTCGTTAAATTCGGTAAGTGTTGAGGTTTGGTTTGTTTTGTAATTTATTTATTTTTTTTTTGTTTTGCAGAGCGAAGCTATTCGAATTTGCGTTGAAAGTAATACTGCGGTTGAGAGTTATCCTTTGTTATTTGTTATTAAGCAACAATTAGGTATTATATCGTGGCAATTACCTTTATCTGAGTAAGATTTGGTGTTTTGAGATATTTTTTAAGTGATATATGTTTGTGAAATTGTTTTTTAAGGTTTTTTGAGGTTTTTTTTAAGTTGGAGAAATTTTTAAATTATTTGAATTTATGTTTAAATTGGTTTTTTTGAATTTTTATGTGTTGTTAAGGGTTTTATAAATTGGAAAAATTATTTTTTGGATTTTTAAAAATTTTATTTAAGTTTTTTAAGGTTTTAAAAAATTAAAAAAAATTTTTTAGTTTAAAAAATTAAAAAAAAAAACAGTTTTTAATAACTTCAGAAAGTTGAAAAATTATTTTTTCCAATTTTTAAAGTTGAAAAAAATTTTTTTGAATTTTTAAAAATGAAAAAAAAATTGTTTTTTGGATTCTAAAAATTTATAAAATAATTTTTAACAACTCGAAAAAGTCCAAAAATAATTTTTTCTACATTTTAAAAATCAAAATTATTCCAAAAATAATTTTATCCAATTTAAAAAATCCTAAAAACAAAATAATTTCAATTCCAGTTACAAATACAACCGAGTCTGCCGTACATTATGCCCGATTTGGAACTACGGAAAACATTACGACGACGATCAACACGTAATACTCGACATCTCAACATCATCAGCCAAACCAGTCGACGTATACTTAATGCTAACAAAACGAGACGATTTCTTCATAGAGTAAAAAAATCCAAACCAAACAAAAACAATCAAATTAATCATTTCCCTTCAAGAGCAAACAAAAACTACAAACTAAACGCAACTCCATCCGAACCCGAGTACTTCGAAGCCTCTTTTCCACCCAAAATCGACTTAATATCCATTTCAATCACATCCAACGACGACATTTGCGCCGTCATCTCCATCCAACCGATCGGAGTAAAAAAAAATTAAATTTCTCAACTTAAAAAAATATTAAAATTTAATTTTCAGTGTCCCGTCTACGATTTGGATAAAGACATCGAATTCAATGGAACTTATCAAACAATGACACGAAAATCTGGTTTTACACTTCGAGTTTGTTAAATTTTCATTTAAATTTGAATTTGAATTTAATTTAATTTAAATTTCTAGGCAAAAGACTACGAAGGAAGACGATTTTATATTGTTTTTGTTGTAAAAGCACGTGATAAAGTGTGTTCTCGTGGACTTGAAACGATTTGTAATTATTTTTCTATTTAATTAATTAATTTTTAATTATTTTAATTTTTTTAGATACAAACGATGGTCGTTACAAGCAATTTACGGTTAATATGAAAAAGAAAATAGACGATAGCGACTATTATTTAGCGACTTTAGGTGCAATTTCAGTATTTATGGTGTTTTATATCGCTTCTTTAACCATTTCTGTCATTTATTTAATCAAGTAAAAATGGGAAAAATGCAAATTTTTATTTTAAAATTTTAAAAAATATTTTTTTTTAAATAGAAATTACAAACGAGACGACGACAGTCCGATGCCACCGATGACTGGTAATGTTTTAAATTAAATTTGAATAAAATAATAAATTAAAATTAATTTTTTAGACGATACCGAGCGTTCCATGCGTTCACTGACTCAAAGTAATTCGCCGACACGTTACGGTGCAATAGCAAATAACGATTCGTTACCAAACGAAAGTGAAGAAAGTGATTTAAACGAAGAAGAATACGACAGTTTAAGAGATGCAGATTCGGATAAAAATGTTTTCAGAACAAAAGTATTTAAAAAAAAAATTTAAATATGCAAATTTTAAATATTCAAATTTTAAATTTCCAGACTTTCCTTTACGTATCAGATTTAGCGAGAAAAAACTGCAAATCTCTCGACCGCAAATCGAAATTATACATTTAGTAAATATAAAAATTAAAAAAAAACCAAATTTCAAACTAAAATATTTAATTAATTTCAGTATAATGCTCATCGTAGCCATTTTCTACGGTTTACCAGTAGCACAATTAGTAGTAACATACGAACAAGTATTACACGTAACTGGAAACGAAGATATTTGTTACTACAATTTCCTTTGTACTTATCCACTGGGTCCAATAAGCGATTTCAACCACGTTTTTAGTAACGTCGGTTACGTATTACTCGGATTTCTATTCATTTTCCTCGTTTGGAGAAAGTAATTAATTTTTAAATCACTTAAAACAATTAAAACAATTAAATTTCATCATTTAGAGATTTATTGCATCGTCAAAACATCGCATTGGACGACGAATACGAGAAATATTACGGAATTCCACGCCATTTTGGCTTATTCTACGCTATGGGATTAGCTTTGATCATGGAAGGTGTTTTAAGTGGATGTTATCACATTTGTCCCAATTATTCTAATTTCCAATTTGGTAATTTTATGGAAATTTTTTTAAAATTTACATAATTTCATTTATATTTTCATAGATACTGCATTTATGTATATGATTGCCGGTATTTGCATGTTAAAAATCTACCAAACTCGACACCCCGACATTAATGCCAGTGCTTATGCGAGTTTCCTCACGTTTTCTTTCGTTGTTTTAATCGGAGTTGGTGGCGTGGTATTTGAATATTTAAATTATTTAAATTTGAATTAATTTATTCATTTTTTAAGCTTTATGGAAATTCACTCTTTTGGATTATATTTGCTGTCATTTACCCACTTTCTTGCTTGGCTTTAAGTGCGCAGATTTATTACATGGGAAGATGGCAACTTAGTAATTTATGCAAATTTATGCAAATTTATGTAAAATTATTTAAAATTTTTTTTTTTAGATTTTGGGATATTTAAAAGGATTTATTTAACGATGAAAACAGATATAATGTCTGAAACGCATTGTTTCAAACCAATGTACGTCGATAGGATTTTATTATTGACATTTGTCAATGCAGTTAATTGGTCTTTGTACGTAAATTTAATTTTATTTAAATTTAAATTAATTTATGCAATTTTAGTACCGCTTACGGATTAATTAAAAGACCGAGGGATTTTGCTTCGTATTTATTAGCAATTTTTATTACAAATCTCATGATGTACGTCGCTTTTTATATAATTATGAAGGTAAAATTTAAATATTTGAATTTTTAATCAATTAATTTGCATAAATTAAAAAAATTTTAGATACGATCGAAAGAAAAGATTTTGTGGCTTCCTAATTTATATATCGCTTTATCGTGCATAACATGGGCTTTGGCCATTTATTTATTCTTTCAAGGGAATACTTCGTGGCAGGTAAATAATTTTTAAAAAATTTTAAATTATTTTTAATTAAATTTTAATTTTCAGTTGTCACCGGCGCAATCGAGAGCGAAAAACAGGCCGTGCATATTATTTAATTTCTACGACGATCACGATGTTTGGCATTTTGTATCAGCTGCTGGACTTTTCTTCTCTTTCATGGTATTTTTAGTTTAAAAATTTAAATTTAATTTTTATAATAAATTTCTTTTTAAAAGATCCTTTTAACATTAGACGACGATTTAATCCATACTCAAAGAGACCGTATTCCAGTATTTTAAAAACCAAAAAAACATCGAATTATAATCAACGTAATTATCTGTGATAAAATATATAAAAACACGTTTTGTCGTCTAAACGATCAATAAATGTTGTATTTGAATCAATGATTCACAAAATGCAATTTTTTTGAAATACAAATTTAATGTTAATATTTTTAAGAAGAAAAATCGTAAACAATTGCATTATAAATACAACGATTTCGTAATATGTAAATTAGGTATTGTTGCAACACATGTCCAAAATGATCCAATCTGAACATCCTGGAAAAAAATTTTATTTTACAATTTTAATTACTTTTAGTTACTTAGGGTACATGAAAATGACCTTTGGATGACCTTTTGACTCACCTTTTTGGGTCACCTTTTTGGTGACCAAATATACCAATTTGCATTGGAATTTCAGTTAAGTGACAATTGTTGAATTTAACCATTTCAACATTGATTGACTGAGAAATTTCTAAGAAATTCATATAAAACACCTGACAAAAGCAGCTTTTGTCATTCTTGAATCATCAACTTTCCCCACAGCCATTGTGGACTCCTCCACAAACACTTAATAAACACTGCGCAGTGCCATTGCACATCCTCATCCGCAACCTCAATTCGAAACCAACTTTCTCCACCTGTCCAACCATGAATAGCAGAATGTTACCATTTATTTTACTACTCATAGCATTGGTGAATGGGAACCCATTTGGTGAGTATATAAATTATTTTATTTTATATTAATATCTTAATTCTATTGCCATTAGTTTATTAATGCAAGTGGCAGTTGAAATTAAATACTTGAATGTGAAACTGTGGAATTGTTTTACTCAATTTATTTATTGTTGTGACATTTTTCAAATGTTTTGATTTTTATGGAAGGAAATTCATCATTATTTCTAGAAAATTCTATTTGTTGTATAAGGAAGGATTTTATGTCTGAAAATGACGCTCATTAAGTCATTAAATAAACATTAGCTTTTATAAAAATGTAATAAAGTGATTTAATTTAATTTAATTGCCATCTGCGATTTAATCGTAGTTTTGCTGGCTTCTCTGCTAAGTATGACACCCCGATCAGTACTTTTTTGTATCGACAGAAAGACGTAAAAGGTCGTTCGACGACGATTCCGTCATAATCGTCGACACTCCGTCGAAGAATTCTCGATCCGGCGGTTTCCCGTTCGGATTCCCGTTCGCGAGAGACGACGACGAGACGATGCCGTCCTTCTTCGACGACGGCGACGACGACGAAGAGTTCTTCAAACGTCCAATCGAGTTCAGACCGTTCGGCAGCGATTTCGGCTTCGAGGATTCCCAAATGAAGAACTTCTGGCAACGAATAAACGGTATAACCAAATCTAACACCATCTTAACCCTCATTTAACACAAAACCCATCGACAGAATTCCTAAAAGACATGCAATCGAAAGTGACCGGCGAAGGAACGGAATTTGGAAATTTACCACCAAATTACCACAACACCACTTACGAAACAAAGGTAATTTAACTATTTGTTTTCCTCATATTTGATTTGTATAACGACTGAAACGACCTTGTATTTTACTTCTTTCAGAATGTAAATGGATCTATTATTACCGTGAATCAAACAATTGATAAACATTCGGATAACAACACACAATCTTTTTTCCATATCAAAGTTGTTCAATTTAAACCGGAGAAACCAGTTGAGTATATTTTTAATTTTATATTTTAACTAGTAATTTACTAGTTATAATGAGCTTTACCATCATATTTATGATGATGTCATAATTTCTTTGACCTTAAAATATTTTCATGGTCAAGCAACTGTTTGCTGCGTAGTTTTCAGGTTAATAGGGAAGAATTGATTTAAAAAATTTATTTTTGGGTTTTAAATTTAAATTTATTGATAATTTAACTATGATTAACCATTTTTTAATATTTTATTTCTTTAAAATTCTCATGATATAAATTATATTTGATTATAAAGATTTATGCAATTTCCTATTTGTTAAGCAAAGAATTGAGTTGAATCACTTGCAATGGATGACTTCACTTAATGTAATGATAGGCAAACTGCTGTTGCTAGGAATCCCCATATCCTCATAGGAAATAAGCTTTTATGTGAAAATTAAATTTAAAAAAAACATTTTGCAACCGACAGGAAATTTTTTTAAATAAACAGATCATGAAATTATGTAAGAATTTCTCATCACAAAAAACATGTAAATATTATGGCTCAAATTAGTGTTAAGTAGTGCAAAACAAAAGAAAATCAAAGAAAATCAAATTTGTTTTCTTCATATTTGTCTGTGAAACAGATTTGAATCTCAAATAACTTGTGTTAATACATTTTATATGAATTCTGCAAGTTTTAGTAAAATCTGTGCTTAGTCATAGCATATGTAATATGAGGATAAATGATTGCAACACCGGTTGCATTCACTAATAGTTTGAATAGGCAACATTAGATGTCATTGAAAATCAATGCAATAAAAAATGTAAACATTGTGGATTTGTTGATTTTTAAATCCAAAATCCAGCTGCATATGACCCAGCTGGAAAAAGCTGCAGAAAATTGCAGAATGGGCCAAATTCTTGCAGAATTTCTACAGAAACCTCAAAAATCCTACAGAAAAACTTGAAATAATTCTGCAGAATTTCTATAAATTTTTCCAGCTGGAGAGGATTTACTCGAATAGCCCCTCATTGAACCTTGTAAACCTGTAATGCGGACTAGGCCTCGACAAAACAGTCTAGGCTGTGGTCGTATGTTCGTGCATAGCATAACGGGTGGTCTTATTGCCATTCGGGATCTTTAACATGCAACAGGAGAAACTTATGTCTGTGATTACACCTGTTTAGAATGTTAACTAATTATTGATAATTTGTCATGTTAAGGTTGAAGGGACAACAGAGTTGAATAAAACCCCCGAAAAGCCAGAAAGTCCAGTTTTACCAGAAATCAAACCAGAAGCAGTTCCAGAAGGAAATACGGAGAAAACAAGTGTTGATGAAACTCACAACAAACCCGCTGAAGAGTGAGATTTTTAGTGATTTTTATTTTATTTCTTTTATTACATTTTTTTGTTTTTGCAGGGCTACGAAGGATGATACGCCGTTGGTTGAAGAGAACGAACCGTGATTTAATGTCGAAGTACCTTGAAGTATATAATATATATTTAGTTGGGAAAATTTTTTATTTTTAGTTATTTTTTACCACAATTTTGTTTTGAAAAATTTGATTTTCACATTAAATTTGTGTAAAATAAAATAAATTTTAGTTGTTTTCACTGTGAAATTCTATTCAAAGTTATTTCATGTAACTTAACCTTGGGTTGTTTGGAATAAAAGATCTTTGTCACATGAACTCGCAAATTATAACATTAAAAATATGAAAATCTACTTAGAATTTAATAAAAATAATTAAATTAAAAGATAATAAATTGAAACTGAAAATAAAACTCAACAGACATATTCACAATCTGATAAGAATCATCCAATTAGATAATGCACTTGACGTTTTGCACTTGTACTCGAAAGGTGTGTTTTATTTCTGGAAATTTGAAAGTCAAAGTTGTTTATACTTAAAACGGATGTTGATTTTTACACTAACTTTAACTGAAATTGCATTTAAAATTCTATACTATTATCACTCCATTAGCATACAATGCTATCATTAACCAATTTTACATTAATAATGTTATTATTAATATACATTGGGGGAGTTGATAGTGATAATGACACCAAAATAGTTGAATTACACACTAATTCAAGTATTTATGAAGAACAAGCAAATTTTGGTCGAATTTATACATTCAATTTGGATAAAGACAAGCACAGTTGTACCTTAATGTTTCATTACAGTGTTAAAGATAAGGTTAGTTGAAAATGTTATCTCTGATTCAAAATACACCATTATATATTCCAGAGAGAAGATAATAAACCAATTAAAGCATTTATTACCAGTCCTGATGCAACTACAGCTAATCCATTACTTGTAGGTATCAGACAGCAATTGACTATCACATCCTGGCAAGTTCCACTTGATTTAAATTCAGGGTAGGTTTAGTATTTTGATTAAATGAGATTAAAAGGACATTAATAAAACTGCTTTTCAGGCATTTATACAGTGCAGTTGGAAGGATTTTATGTCCAATATGGAATTATGAAAAATTTAATCAGGAACAAAATATTACTGTTTATGTTTCAACAGATTCAATAACTACTGTCAATGTACATGTGGCTTTAACCCAAGTGGACCAATTTTTCATCCAGTAATTCTAGTATTTTGGGGATCTTTAACATTTGAAATCCACTTTTTGTTTGTCTATTTCCCATGGTAACATGTGCACCACCCAGTTCTTGGTATAGAAACTATGGTAGTTCTTAGTGATCATTTTGCTACCAGAGGCAAGCAATATATTAATTGCAACATATATAGATGCACAGAGAATCTTTTTTATTTTTCTGTCAATAAAACTCCAGGGATAATTAATCTATTTATAACACTATTTTCAGTATGAATGAAGAAATTCATTTTTCAACTACACCTTCCATTCCTACATACTTTGAAGGGATTATACCAGATGATGTTGATTCAATTCATTTAATCTTTCATTCAAACAGTGATTATTGCTCTGTTGTATCAATCCAACCTGCAGCATGCCCTGTTTATGATTTAGAAAGAAATGTTATGTTTGTTGGATCTTATTTAACAGTAACAAGAAAAGGATCAGTTACTATTAAGGTATTAATTATTATTTTAATTAAATTCTATTATTTATAATCATTTTAGGCAAGTGATTTTAAAAACAGGAGATTTTATATTGTCATTGTTGTCCAACTCTCTGATTCTGATTGCACTGATACACCATCAGTCAACAATAGTAATTCTTGTCATATAATTTCATTCAACAAATTAAAAACAATTTCTTATAGCTGATGATAGAGTGAAAGAATTCACATTGAAAATGGAAGAAGTGATAAGTGGAAGTAAATTACAAATAGCAATATTTCTGGTACCATCATTAGTAACTGCTTTATGCATCCTAATTTGTTTAATACATAGAAGACTTGATGGTCATTTTTGGGATAAGTAATATAAATTAACATTTTATACATTCAAAAACAATAAATTTTGTTTTTAAAAATCAAGACTGGCAGATCAGCGAAAGAATTACAACGGTAAAAATAAACTTCAATAACATTTTCGAATAAAAACTTAAAAATAAAAATTCCAGGGAACTGCCAGGAAGAAATGAACGAAACCCAAGCAACCGATGAAATCGATAACGTAATTTGAAAATTAACAATACTTTTTCTTAACAACTGAGATTTTGTGCGTGATGGTGATTGCGGGTTGCGGTCGAATAATAAAGGCTCGCTAATCCATAAATCACGCGTCCGTCCCAAATTATTCACGTGCACCATCTGCGATACCGCTGCCTGGACTTCGTATCCAAGCGGCGGCGGAACGGATGGTCACAATTTTATATATAATTCTTACGTGCATTTTTGAATTTCCAGATTTGTGTTTACGTATCTCATTTGGGCGAACCTCAAAGCGAGATTGACAATTTCAAAAACAAGGGTTATTTTTAGTAAGTATTACAGTTATGTACAATAGCAATTCTTCAATACAAATCATTTATATATCCATTTTAGTATCACTTTGATCGTCGTCATTTTGTATGCAATGCCCGTATCTAAATTGGTTTACAACTACGAAAAAGTAATAATTATTCACAAATTATGCATAATTTAATTGATCTTTCAACAGTTAAAAGTCAAAAGTGGGAATCTTGATGTTTGTTATTACAATACATTATGCATGTATTCTTGGCATCAAGTGTCAAGTTTAAACAATGTGCTCAGCAACAACCTCTACATCATATTGGGAATAAGTTTCATTGCTGTTGTCTTAATTAGGTATAATAAAACACATGAAACCAATCATTTCTTCTCTCATTACACTTTATATTGCAGATACAAACAATATTTGTATAAAACTAAACAAAATAGACACTTTGCTGTTTTAGAGCCATGGATATTTTGTGGTATGGGAATAGCTCTTATAGGTGAAGGTATCATGAGTAGTTGTTACCACATTTGTCCTAATAAATCCAACTTTTTATTTGGTAAATTTAGTATCTTGTAAAACCTTACAGAAATAACTGAAAATTATCATTTCAGATACTTCTTTTATGTATTTAATCGCTGCAATTTGCATGGTAAAAACCTACCACTTTCGTCGACCCAACATGAATATCAGTGCTTACAGCTTTTTCTTGTTATATTCATGTCTCTTGGTATTTGGACTCTTTGGGGAGGTAAATATGATATTATTTACTTACCATGTGACCAGATGTCACTAGAGGGCATGTCCATGGCACCACCTGAGGTGGCACAACCCCAAGTAGAGACAGTTGTTGTTTCCCCATCCGAGAGATCGGACAGGGAAAAGATAGCTAAGGAGATGATGATGAGCTGGGTTGCTCGGGTGGCCACGTGGTGGGCGTGGGGAATGTTGTGTGGAGGTTGAAAGTATGTACGGCTACCCCACGTAGCCATTTAGCGTGCATACGATATCACAGACCTCGTATCGGTATCTACGATACCGATACGAGGCCGGCGAACCTTAGGAGACGTTGGGAGCGTGATGGAGGTTGCGGATTGCGGCCGATCAATAAAGGCTCGCTAATCCATAAATCACGCGTCCGTCCCAAATTATTCACGTGCACCATCTGCGATACCACTGCCTGGACTCCGTATCCAAGCGGCGGCAGAACAAATGGTCACACCATTAACTTTATATTTAATTTTTTAGATTTGGAAATCAGTTTTCTTTTGGATTTTGTATTTCATCACTCACATCTTTGTCTGCTTATATTCAATTACTCGAATTTACATCAAGAAGCAGTGGACGTTAGGTACGTTGCAATCAATAAATATATTTTTC
Source organism: Henia vesuviana (assembly GCA_034696185.1). NCBI lineage: Eukaryota > Metazoa > Arthropoda > Chilopoda > Geophilomorpha > Dignathodontidae > Henia > Henia vesuviana. The sequence goes on along the minus strand of JAQFZU010000372.1, from coordinate 3,828 downwards.
ATGCATTTTTGTTCCATTATCGGTCTCCACAGACCGGGATATCTTCAGTTTCTTATACAAGAACGTAAAAACCGACTGGCAACGAAGGAAAATACAAGTAACTCCTGTCAAACCGGTACAAACGACATCGGGATTGTCTATCGAAGAAGTGAAAAGCGGTCCAGAAGAAGGAGTTTGTCAAACCCACGATCCTAATTTGGTTTTGACGCGTATAATATTACTTTTATCGATATTTGCAATAAATTTTTCAATGTAAAATTCATTTAAAATCCTTAATTTTGAAAAATTAATTTCTTATTCATTCTAGGGCTTTGTATGCACTGATCAAACAACCAAATGGATTTGCTACACATTTACTACTAATATTTATTGGAAATTTAGTCTTTTACATCACTTATTTCATCATAATGAAAGTATTAATATTTTTATTAATTAAATTAATTTTTAAAATTCATTTTTCTTATCATTAGATTCGTTCCGGTGATTTCTTGTGTCCATCCAAAGCAATTTTTCATCGCTTTTCATTCTATTACTCAATTCTTGCACTTTTATGTTGGATTCCTGCAATGTATTTCTTCTATTTGACTCCAGTCACCAAATGGAGTGTATTTTAATTTTTTTTTAAAAACAATTTCCAACTATTAAATTATTTTAATTATAGAAAACACCGGCCGAATCAAGAAGTTTGAATCAACCTTGTATATTCCTAGATTTCTATGATGCCCATGATGTTTGGCATTTCTTATCAGCTGGAGGACTTTTCTTTAGCTTTTTAGTGAGTCATTTTAAAGTGAAATTTGCATTAATAAAAAAAAACAAAATTTAAATAGATGATAGTAACAATGGACGATGACATCATCCATATACCACAAAAACATATAATGGTTTTTTAACCATTTAAAAAAATTTATTTCTAATTATCACTAATTTATCTCTAATTATTTAATAAATAATTTTAAAATATTAAAAAAAAATAAATAAAGAAAACTCAATGATTTTCATTTAATAAATAAACAAGTCAATGTTGCTATTGAGGTCAAGGAATAAGAACACAAGTGTAAACAACAACCAACTGGGACAGATATCATTTTATCTCTTAAATAGAACAAAATCCAAGGTAAAATTAGTCGATAAGTTAGCAGCCGCACAAAATGTCCAATTTAACTATCCCATCTCTAAACTTAAACAATGGATTCTCAATTCCACTTTTAGGACTTGGAACTGCAAATGTAAATATATAAAATTCATTTCCCCATTTATTTAATTCTCAATTATACAGGGAGGCAGCGAATACAGAAAAGTATTGAAAGAAGCGATTAACGTTGGTTATCGTCATTTTGATACGGCCTGGATTTATGGAATTCAAAATGAAATTGGTGAAGGATTGAAAGAGATTTTGAACGAAGGAAATCTTAAAAGAGATGATTTTTTTATATGCAGCAAAGTAATTTTAATTTTTCCTATAATTTTAATTTTGTTTTAAAAAAATTTATTTTAGGTGTGGAATACATTTCACAAGAGGGAAAGTGCCATAAATAACTGTAAGACCATTTTAAGTGAACTACAATTGGATTATTTAGATTTACTGTTGATCCATACACCAATGGGATTTAAAGTAAGATTAAATATTTAAAACAAAGTTGAGTATTTTGTCGATAGATGGCAGCACGAATGTTTATTTTTCTTTAGGAAGGCGGTGAGCCGATGCCTTTTGACGAAAACGGTAAATGTCTTTACTCCGACGTTGATTATTTGGAGACGTGGGAAGTGAGTATTTATCAATTGCTGCAATTAAATGCCAATGATAATTATACATTCAAGGCGTTAGAAGAATGCGTTGAAAAGGGTTGGACAAAATCCATCGGTGTTAGCAACTTCGGTATCGAGCAGATGAAAAGAATAATTGAAAAGTGTAAAATAAAACCAACTGTCAATCAGGTTTTTATCGATCAAATTTAAGCAAAATTTAAATATTCATTGCTTTATTTACAGATTGAAACGCATCCTTACTTAGTCCAACAAGACATTGTGGATTTCTGCAAACAGAACGACATTGTTGTTGTTGCATATGGTCCTCTCGCTTCTCCGTACGAGAGACCAAAGTCTTTTGGAATCAGTTCACCTCCGTATGTTAAAATAAATTGATTTTAAATCATAACTTAATGATTCTTTTATAGAGATAAAGAAATTTTATTGGAAAATCCAGTCGTAGAAAGAATTGGCAAAAAACACGGGAAAACAAATGCTCAAATTATACTTAAATGGGGTATCCAAAGAGGGACGGTTGTTATACCGAAAACAGTAACAAAATCAAGACTGATTGAAAATTTTGATGTAAAAATTAATATTTTCTTTTATCGGTTTAATTCTTAAAATGTTTTTTTAAAAATGCAGGTGTCTTCGTTTCAATTGGACGGTAAAGAAATGGAAGATATTACAAATTTAGATTTTAATTGCAGATTTTTTCCTTTCGATGGGTAGGATTTTTATTTTAAAAAAAAGGTTTTGTTAATTATTTTAATTTATTTTAATTTATTTTAGGTTTACTGACCATCCATATTTTCCTTGGTAGAAGCAAAAATTGTAAATATTCAATACCGATGGCTACTTGTAATACATTTTAGCGATTAAAAATATTGGAATATTGGAATTTTGTTGTCACTTTCATTTAAATACAGAGTTGGAAAGTTGTTAAGCTATATTATTAATGTTTTTTCGCTACCTTAGGCATCTTATTTAATGCGTATTTTATGACCGCGCAACTGTTTTTCGTTTACGAACGATTTTTATGACGATAGATGTCACTACCGAATTTCAGGCCTAATGGCCATTTACCTGTATTTTCTATTTTTAGCACAGGTGGCTGTAACCAATCTTGATTATGGTTACCTATTGTAATCGCCTATAAACTCGAAAAAACGAGTGGCGAAACAAAACGAGAATTCCGCAGACATTTTGAGACCAACGGACAAAAACAATATTTATTTTATTTTCATTTTCAATCGTTTTCGAATTTTTTTGTTCATTTTCGTTCATATTTGCAACGAAGCTTCTCATTGGCCAACAACGAACGCGGGAATTCAACGACCAATGAGAAGCCTCGACGGTTTCTCGGTTTCACAACGTAGAAGAAAGCGTCACTTTTGCGTGGGCGGTTGAAGCGCACACACGCCAAATTTCAAACCCGGGAATAATGGTAAGTTTTAACATTTTATTTTACACAAAATGATTTAAAAACATACTCGCAACATTCATAGAATAAAAAAATGTTATTAAACGATGAAAAAATTTACTTTTCTAAAATATTTTCAGAATGAAAAATAGGCCCGCGTGTTCCAACAATGGCGAAAAGCAACAACAGCAACACTCGCATCTTAATCCTTACGCATCGCCTGGTAAGTAGTATTTATTCGCAAATAAACTTAAAAAAATAACATAATATCATCTAATTATTAGCAATTTTGTTTATTGCGGGATTTTTTTTTCTTTTGTTTTATACACCGAGGGAATTGGAGATGTGATAATTAACGTGTTTTTATTTATTTATGCAAATTATAATTAGGAATTTTGATAAATGATTGGTGAAAAATAATTTGGAAATGAAAAAATCAAATATATGAGTTGAGATTGTGAAATTCACTTGACACTGCAGGAGTTGATTTCCTACGAGGATTTTTAAGAGAAATTTTTTTATGTATTCAATGCACGAGAAATGGAAAGCGGTAGGTAGAATAAATAAATAATGTAATCGATGATTTCCTTTTATTGTGCGTCGAGTGCTGATTTCGAGCGGTCGACAATTGCATTTAGGGATTAGTGTGGGATCTG
>JAQFZU010000371.1:0-29052 GCA_034696185.1 Henia vesuviana | reverse complement strand
TTCTGCGTAACTCTAAATCCTGTTGTCGATAATATTTAGTGATGGTGATCAGAACCTGTTTTATTTTATGTGCTTAAATTGTAACTATTAACTGTTTTAATTGGTCTAAATAAATTCTGTCGTGTTTTGATAATTCGAAGTCAGATCCTTTTACACATGATTTTTGCCTGGTTTAGCTAAAAAGCGGACTAGTGGAAAAATCACCGTCACAAGGTGCTGCAATTTGCTGCCATTGCCATCTGTAAAACAAACACATGAAACATGTGCCTCAACTTGTGAATAGTACTATATTTGAATTATACTATTATGTCGTCATTGTATTTTTAATATATGCAGTAATGTCAAAGTAAACCTCCCAATTTCATGGGAATTAATTTATAAATTTGGTTTGTGTTTTCTTTGCCCACTATCTTACATACATTTGTATTACTCATTGGAATATATTCCACAGAAAAATCAATGCTTTTGGTTAACTCTTGTTGACAATAAATGACTTACTTTGGTACTCTTCTCATATGGAACAAAAATGCATTTAAAATATATTTGTGCCAATTCTTGTATATTTTAAATGTATTTAAAATGCATTTTCCTTTAGCAAATGCATTGCCACACATTTAGAATTTATTTCAAAATACATTGGCACTTGTAAAATGCATTGAAAACTGCCTTTGTAATATATTTTTGTGCCCATTTTTGTATATTTTAAATGTATTTAAATGCATTCAATAAATATAGTTTTCATGCATTTGTCTTCTATATGGGTTGTTCCTATACTTTAAAAAAATAGGTGTAGAAGTGTTCAAATTGAAGCAATTTACCACTAAAAAAAAGTAAAGGTATGTACAAATAAGTGCATTTTACTACATAAACTGCTCAACATTTTTAAGAGTGTATTGTTTTTTAATTTAAACATTGTAATCGAAATGTAGTTGTGTTATCAGTGTAAGCTTACAATTTACAAATTATTTGATTTATAAACTCATTCGTTGATTTATTTATTGCAAAGCTATGCATTCGTACGTACATATTCAATCGTTATTATGCAGTTTCGAGGTAAAGAGCATCATAGTCTTGTGACCAGCGGTCACTAGAAAGCAGTACGAACCCCCGATTATGTGATCTCTGGAGCCCGTCCATTCGCACTGCCTGGGTGGGCTCAGCCATGAGAAACAGACAGTCTGCTACCGCCGTTCCTAGAGATAAGATGGGCGGTACAGATCTGGCTGTTCTGGTCGTTATGACAATCGAGGCTGCCCAGGACAAAGTGTGTTAGACGTGGTGGTGGTCGTATGGCAGTTGATGGTATGTACGGCCGCCCCACATAGCTGGGATGCAAGTAGCAAAGCAACAAGGCTACATGGCGATAGCTTTGGCTATTGACACGTGGCCGGCAAACTGAGAGAGGGAACGGGACGGTGATGTACGTCGCGGCCTTTCATTAATAAAGGCCTAAACAATCGAGTCACGCGTTCGTCTTCATTCATTCTAAGTGAGGTGGCTATGAATCTGCCGCACTGTGGTCCGTGCCCAGTCAACAGAGAAGCAGCGCCTCACAGTCTGATATTGGATTGTACAAAACGCTCCTAATACTTTTATCTATTTGTCCTTTAGAATTCTCCTAGGATTCCTTAGTTGGTTTATTCAAGTTCTCACATTATTTCTGAGAGTTAAATTGAAACTTCTTGCACGTCATCAGTAAAGAATGAGACGATTAAAGAATCTATAAAACAAATTTTGGAGTATGAAGATTTATGTTTCAATTACTTTTTTGACTATGTGGGTAAACTTTTTATTGCAAAGAAAAAAATGTCTATTATTGTACTTAATGTAAATGGATATCCATATATATGTATATATAATGATCTATTGTTTGCTTTGTTTATATACTGATTGGAATTTCTAAAAAAAAACATTTTTTGCTTTTAGACTAAAAAATTTGTTAAAAACATTTTTATAATAAAGAACTAAATACTTAATTCAGATGACTTAATTGATTGATTTGAATCATATTAATTTGTATAAATTTCCTATAACCTATAAGCAAAAACATGAATCACAAATTATCCTGAATATAAACAATTATAAAATAAAAAATGCTTATTACTAGTTTGTTTAATCATCTATCATGGTTTTTTCCCTGTATTGTTGAATATTTACTAAATATAAAATCAGTGTCATGAATAGTGTGGGTTTATAGCAAACTATAACAAAAAGTGAAAGTTTATAGCGAAATAATTACATTTTAAATTATGCATATTCCTATTAGCATTTATTACATGCAAAAACTTTAATACAATGAACAACCAAATATAATAAATTAAATTATATTATTTAAATATTTGTATTAAAAATGTATTTATAATATATTTGTGCCAATTCTTGTATATTTTAAATGTATTGAAAATGCATTCAGTAAATATATTTCTTATGCATTTTTATTCCATGTAGGAAAATGTTCTATTTCCATGACTCTACATTTAAATCATTTGTATATACATGAAATTTCCTAATACGACACAGCATTTCCTCACTAAATAAACGTCATTGTAATAATATTGGAAACTTCAAACAACATTTTATAATTTAACTTAAAATTTAAATAAACTTAACTTTAATAAACACTTTATCAAACAAAAAATATTAATCACAATTATATTAAAGGATAATATCAAATAAATTATTTATTACAAAAGGTAAATATAAATTTACATTAATATATCAGTAATTTTCAACACACTTATTAAAATTAAAAAATATAAACAACATTTAAAAAAAAACAATTAGTGAGTAATCAACAAGCTAATTAATCATCACAATCCTTTTTTTGTCCTCTGCGTATAATATTGTCATGAACAAAAAAATAAGCAAGATACAATGTACCCAAAAACACTTGTACTGATGGTACAATAAGAAAAATCCAACAAACACAATAAACAAATTTAGTTAGAGTTGGTTTAGTATAATCAACTACATCTTTAAGAAACCCAGTGGGTTCAGGCCAATCAATTAAAGTGGCACCAAACCCTAACGTAGCTATAATAGTTATTACTAATTCGCGATGAACTTTCATTTTTATCTTATATCTAAAATTTACAATAATATCAATAAAATATAGAATCAGCAGTAATAAAATGCAACTACTCACAATACAATTGCGCTCAGTGAAAATCGAATGTTACCCGATATGCGGAAAAATATGAATGCGAACGTCACAAAACACCTGTTTATTGAAAAGTAAATCGTAAAAATAGTTGGAAATACTATATATTATTATTTATTAAAGTAATAATAATAAAAAAAATTTTTTTATAAATTCACCCAAAATGCTGTATCCTGAATCTATTGTTTCTGTGATCCACAATGTTTTATTTATTGATGAGTTTTGCAATCGCTGTTATCAGCACACAAGGTAAAATATACTAGTAAATGAACAAATTCGAAATAAGTTAAAATGTTTTACACTTTAGTTCAGGACGTTGAATCCGCTGAGATACCGACAGAAAGTATCGCAACAACTGCAATACCAGAAAATATCGCAACAACTGCAATACCACCCCCTTCTTTTGTCGATTACTTGAAAGATGGGGCAAAGACAGTACAAGAAGGGTTGCAACAAATTGGAAGTTTGGTTGGCAGAATTTTTTCTCCAGTAGTAACAACTTCATCGCCCATACCAAGTACTACAGTAAAAACTCGATAAAGTTTCATTAATCATTCTAATTTTTAAAACATTAATTTTGTTTCGAATATATCATGGAAATGATTAATTATGAGTAACATTAAATTTATTTATTCAATACAATAAAATAAGGAAATAAAAATATTTTTGTAACATTTAAATTTATTCTTATTTTTAAAACTACATTTTTTCAAATTTGCATAAAAATAATTTAAATAAATACAAATTGATTAATCTTAATTTTTTAAAAGTTAATGGACAATTATCAGCAGTTACAATAAGAAATGGTAAAAAAATTAACTTATGAATTATCAGATTGCGCAAAAGTGTGTAGAATGTCAAAAAATAAGTTTTCAATCCTTGAATATCCCTCGTCTTTTATCACTTTATAGGTGCGATAAAGTATTCCAAAAATGATGTGAAGTACTGGTAGACTGATAAATATTCCAACAAATACAAGCACGAAAATACGGAATATTTCATGACCGAAAAAAAAGAGCAGCAATGCCAGTTTTCTCCACTCTTCTGGAAATGGTAGATCTCTTAAACTGAAGGCAATAATAGCAAATACTACAGCCATCAGTTCGACCGGTGGTAATTTGTCCATAATTTTCTGAGCTAGAATCCATAATTTATACTTTGTTACGTCTATAGGCATTCTAGATAGTGGTTCTGTTCGTTATTGAAGTGATTTAAGTTTGGTTAATCCCCTAGCTAAATAAATGATAAAAAGCAAATGATTACTCCCATCCATAATAGTCAAAGCAAAATTCCCATTTGTTCTTTGCTTGTCAAATTTAATAGATGGCTGTATAAGTGAAAGGTTTATTTTTTAGATTTTAGTTTTGCAAGTTGAAATCGCATTTTCCTATTATAAAAATTGTAAACAATACTTAAAATTACATCAATTAATTATTCTATTTTATTTTGCAGTATTATTGAGAACAATACACGTAAAGATATAAAGTTAGCTATCGATCTTTAGTTAATTAAAAATTCTAATATTTATAAAATATAAAAATCCAAATTGAGATACTATGTTATTCAGATGGATTTATTTGAAAACTGAATTTTTTTGTCTTTAATTGAAAATTCCAAACTAAGCACTGATTTATTTTCTATTCTTTTAAAATCTGCCACTAGATGACTCAACTAAATAGGCTATTTTAGAGTATGGTAAATTTTGTTTATAGGACATCCAACTAACTGTAAGCACAGAACAATGTCACACATGTTAGAATCACAGACCACAACAACTGCAGACCGACATGCTCATAACTCATGACACACCGGCAAAATGGTGGCTTGAAATGGCAGCCCACATAGTCAAATAAAGTGGCACACTTTACCTCATAGTGATCAATTACTTATCATGATTTCCCAAGATCACCCTCATAGAGAACAAATCAACCGCGAGGATCATCACAAGACTAAAATCAATTTTTGCCAGACATGAGACGCCTCTCTACTTGATCGCCAACAACAATCCATTCTCTACAGCCGCTTTTCAGTCCTTTGCGGCCAAACAGAATTTTCAAATCAAAATCTGTGATGGTGATTTTTCCCAAGTCCGTAAAATTACTAAAACCCAGTAAAAACTATAAAGAGAAATCATCTGACTTTGTTTCTTTTCTCAAAACAAGATAGGATTTAATTAATCAGTCAAACATTTAAAAAGATTTACAATCACTAGTAAAGCTTTTCAAACACATTACAATTAACAATTACAATTAATACAAAAGAGATCACCATCACTAAAAAACAGAGAACTGACAGGATATGGAGTTACGCAAAATTCCATTTGCTAACATAACACAAACACTAAGTTAAACTAACCTAACCAAACTAAATACTAAAACCACAAAAAAGGCACAAATTTAAGTTACGTGTCTTTAATATTAATACAAAGCCAAATGGCAAAAATTACTTATCTACACACTCAGTTACGCATCAGGGTCACAAGAAAACACATGGTCGGGCACAAAATACTTCATTTAGAATCTGAGTGATTCCCGAGATGTCGGATAATGCAATCGCATTTTCCTTGATCTCAAAATATCGTTCACTTGGCTGACAAAGCACCTCGAACCAACTTCTGGTTCATCGTCAAACTGGTCGTCTCGAACGAAAAGAATTCCTTCCGTTTCTGGCTCGAATTATTATCATGCGATCGTATGTAATATATTTGACTAACTGAAAATACAAAAGTAGCGGCCTCACAATCCCGGGAACAACAATCAATGGCGCCTAAGAGTTTGCCCCTCTCGTTGCCCATGGCAATAGTCGCCTTTCACTACCCATGTCGACAAAGGATTTGCCTTTAGCTCGACAAAGTCCCATCAAAATAAATACATCGACGCACAGGGACAAGCGAAATCCCTTTTACACAAAAGAGGGTGAAAGCACCCAATCTCTACTCTTTGGACACTCGGACTCTTCCATTTCCATCCAATCAGATGAAATGTCGCCAAAGTCGTCCATGGACGCCAAAGTCGTCCATCCAAATGCCATCTAATGGGCACACTACACAACGAAGACATGTGCTCTCTCAATTAGGCTTGAGTTAAATCTAACTCTAAATGCCTAATGTCAATTACGCATATCTACACTAGGAGATTTACAAATTAAACACCGATAAACAACTTAATGGTCATTATTAAACCTTCAATTGAAGGAATAATCAATTTCCAGCTATTTATTTCAAATTATACCATAACTTCCGGTCGGGTATTTCTAAAAGTGACTCAAGACTTTTAATCTCGTTACAAACCTACAGCCAGAACTACCCTCAATCACACGGATTGGTTGAGTGCAACATCTGGACCCTTAAACAGCTATTCCACAAATGCCAAGATGACAGCACTGATCCTGATAGAGATCCCCTACCAATATGTAATGTACCCATTATAACGAGATAAAAAGTCTCGAGTAGACTTTTAGAAATACCCAACTGGAGGTCACGGTAAAATTGTAAATAAATGGCTTGGTAGTCAATTGATTCTTCAATTGAAGGTTTGCTATTAACATTTTGTGTTTTAAAAATTGTAGTGTTATTGTCGACTGCATTGAAATATTTATTGAGAGAATGATCTTGTGTGATCAAACTATAAAAATTATTTATTATTCTTACTTTTCTTTTCGTAATTACTTTTTTGTTGTTTTGCTTTTATCTGCGAGTGAAGCACGAGTCATCTCGTTCATGCTCAGATCTGGTTGTGCTCTTCGTTGTGGCTTGTCGTTTGCCCGTCGTTTGTTGCGCTCGTCATTCATTTTATTAATTGCTTTGCCTGCATTTCTGCTTCCTCATCCTATCCTTTTCTTTTGGGCAAATCTTCCATTTTTTCTTAATAAAAAAAAATAAGCTCCAAAAATAAAAAAAATTATTAAATTTAGAAAAAATTAAATAAAGCATTTCTAACACTTTTTATATGTTACTGAAAAATAAATAATTCACTTCTCAAATAAATGTCACAAATCAATTATTATACTCTTTTAAAGTAAAGTTTTATATACATTATATTATTATCAGTTACAGTTACTGCATAAAAATTATTTACAACATTGTATTTTCCAACAAAAATGTATTCATGACATTGCTTTTTACATAATGTTTTTCAAATCTCAAAACTAATTATTTTCTGTCAACAAATATTTTTAAGATAAATTCCAGTACATTATGTCTTTTTAGAGAATTATCAAAACAATATATTGAAAACTTGTTTTGTTCAGTAATTAAGGACACATTAAAATAAAATAAAAATTAATTTTAAAGTAAAACTAAATTTACAAATAAAGTCAGTAAAACCTTACAATCTTCCATTATACCCATGATTGTACTGAACATTAGCCCCTAAGCCACCTTTTGTTGAGCCATGATGAGAATACTGACTGCCCGGATGAGAGTGAACAATAGCATAGTGATCACTATTAGTAGAAACTGATCGTGCTGTACTATTCATTGTTGATGCACCTGAAGTGTACCCAGGTTTTCCATTAAGTGAATACCTGAAAGATAAAACAAAATCAATAAAGATGCACAAACTATGGGATATTAAGAGTTTAAAAAATATCTATATATGAATAACCCAAAATTGTTAATTATGTAATAATACCTGGAACCATATTGTGATCCAACCCACTCAGCTTTGTATGGATCATAGTCTTCTATAATTGATGGATCTTTCTCAATTACTTCTTGTCTAGTGCATGTACAAGTAAGTGCCGAACATAAGAAAATATTTATAATCAGCATAATAATAAAAAGAACTCCAAATGCTATGCATAAGCCAAGAAGCCATGAATATCTATTAATAGAACATTCAGTCAGAGGAATTGCATCTGTAAGTAAATATTAAAATTAATTTGATTTATAATTTCTTTGATATTTCTAAATACCTAATGATGTCTCTCCTGGCTCGAGAACGGTAGCTGTTGCTGATACCATGAGATTTCCATCATCTGATGTATTTGGCACTGTTTTTTTAAGTTGGGGACGAATTGAACCAACTTCAGGACAAGTTTCCTTAAAAGATAACCATTATTTAATTAAATGTTATATATATGTCTACTATCTATTGTTTACTTCTGGACATCCTTCGGAACATTTTACTATGTCACATTGGATAACTACTTTTCTACTCTCTGGATATTTGAACATATTAAATACAGTGGCATCTGCATATCCTCTTGTCTGGTCATATTTAAATACACTCATTAAAGATGATGTGGGACATCTGTATTAAATTAATTAATAAATAACTATTTTTCAATATTTTATAAAAAGTTTAAAGTGTTTCAGTTAGACCTGGTTTGGTATTTAAAAAAATTATATAGAACAATGAGTAGGAAGAAAGCCAAATGCTTCTCAGCAGCTGTAAATGATTTAGTGTGATAACCAGCATTATACTTATATGTAGAACACTTGACTATGTCAGCAATGGGCTAATTTTGTATGATAATTACTGTAAACTATTTTATAGTTTTTTAATTTAAAACTTGCAGAACAAATAAAATCATTCCAGAACAATTCTGATTAAGATCAAATAAAGAGAATATGTATAACTAATAATTATCCATTATACATGACTCATATAATGTAATATTTAATACCAAATCATTGAAACATTTCTTTAAATTATCATATAATTTACCCATGATCATCAATTAGTGAAATTTCTGAAAAATTCGAAGCACTAAATCCCACACAATTGATTACTTTGATACCATGTATTCCTAAGGTAAAAAAAAAATTATATTTTAACATTTTCAAAAATTTAAAATATAACAAATTACCATCAGGTTTACTACTTTCAGCTCTCAACGTATATTGCCTTCCATGATACACTTCAGTTACTTTTTTGCCATCATCAAGAAACTTTAGTGATACTTCCGATAATTCAGACCTGAAATCCACATAATTGTATATAAACTTATTGATAAATTATTGACAACAATACCTTGCATTTCTGAAAGTATGTTTGTTACAACTGATTGTAAAATATTTATCATCAACTAATTCCAGTGTCTTGTGCATTCTAACAGCAACTGCAACTTTTCTATCATCTTTTTTCTATTTAAATATCAATATAAAAATTAATAAAAATTTGAAATGAAATTTTTTTTAATTTTACTTCATTAACTACTTCTCCACAATAATCAGTATCTCCTGGTAAAGCCAAGATATTCAACTTGAGTGTTACTGATCTGGTATTACCATTTCCCAATACAAAACATGGATTATTTCTATAATCTTTATCTTTATCTTTGGTATGCATGATGCCATTAAATGCTTGTTGAGTTGTAAGAGTAATAGTCATTAATTTGCCTTGGCATGTTGCAGTAACTATAAAAACATAAATATTAAAATAAAATAGTAAATTTTCTATTTGCATAATCACCTGTTGGATTGAAATTCAATTCACTTTGATCTGAAGTTTCTTGACTTATAACCTAAAAAAGAAAATGAAAATTTAACCAAATTCGAATTTCACTTTCATTTCATCATATTACAAAAATTTTATTAAATAATCTGAAGTTCACATTTATGTAGTTAATTAAATAAATACTGAGAAAAAATTACAGCGAATGTGTAAAACTTAAAAAGACCAAAAGACAGTTTTTAAATTCTCCAATCCATTTCTAAGGTGATATCTATGACGTCACGATGTTTTTCTTCCGGCCATAAGGCGTTTCACAATGAATTCCAAAAGGCAAAACGTTAAAATAACACACCCAATTGGAGGTCACGGTATCATTTTGGCCTTCAATTATATTTATATAGTCACGTTATTTATTGGATAAACAAAAGTCAATAAAAATTCTATACTTTCTACAATAAAAGTAAAAATAAAATTATCAAAGTATAATATCAGTTTTGAATGTCGACAACATTAAACAGGAAAAGTGGGCGAAAATTATACATTTCACGCTTAACGCTTTCTATTTCGTAATAAGTCATACATCAATGGCTTTCTATTTCCGATCTTAGATACGACTTAATGAATCATTTATTACGTAATTAGGCTAAATCAATTTCCTAAACATGAAAATATTACTTAATTATTCAAAGCACCAAAAGTTATTGTTATATCAGTAACTTCTGGTTGATTTAGGAAAAGTCATGCAACTCTCGCTTCTTTAATATGCGATTGGGACAAAATTTCTATAGAATTAAATATTTTTAATGTTTATATAATATCATGCAATGCAAATATGTCAAAATTTGTAATTTAAATTCATTTTAAAAATTCGGAAATAATTTGATAAAATTTTAATATTTAATATTTCCGTTTATATAACGGAATATATTAATCTACAAAATGATAACCATATGACCCGGGCCGGTCAATGAACTTCATGAATTTGGCCCTTTGAGCTCAACAACTAATTTGAAGTAAACTTTCTACCTTTCGCTGTTACATTTAAGACTTAATGAGATGTATCTCGCTTGCTTTTTTTTTGTTCATAATTAATGAAATAAATTTAATTGCATGTATGTATGTATTAAGTGCATTAAGTACGATGAACTTGAGGAAATTGGGTCTTGTGTGGAAAATTGGTTATGTAAGGGTCAACGAATTGGTGGGCCATCAGTTATGTAAAAAACAGAAATTGAATGCGACTAACAAATTGAAAGTCATTGTTTAAATGTATTTTTTTTTAACAATGAATTCAATGAATTGTTTTCCACACTTCATACACAACCGAGAAAAATGTCTAAAATTTCGCACTTTCATGCTTTACTGGTTTAAATTGCATAAAAGGAGTGGTTTTTATGTTGTCAACTCTAGAAACAATACAAATAAAATGCACTATATAATTTACTACATGTAATGCAAATGTAAAAACCATGATTTGCATATAAAGTTATATAACGAAGAATATCATTATTAACTATTTTAATTTCACTAATTATTCAAATCAAATAATGTAATCAAATTTTTCGATTACATTACTAGTACGTCTATTTATGATGTTTCACATAGCTGTTGAGTTCGCTGCTCATGCGCACTATATTTTAGTAACATCAAAATAAAAACAAAGCAAATTTGTCCTAAATCAAAACTATTCAAAATTCAACTATTTTAATGCTTACTTCCCATATGGAACAAAAATGCATTGCAATGCATTTTGAATATATTTCTATACATTTGGAATGTATTAAAATGCAGTTCAGTATAGTCAATATATTGCTATATATTGAGAATGGATTTCAAAGGACATTGCCATATGTAGAATACATTGCAAGATGCATTTATAACACATTTATGCAAATTTTACATTTTAAATGTATTTTACATGCATTTTTGTTCCATATATGTACAATAAGAATACGATTAATTCTGCAATAATTTCTACAAAATCAGTCAGACAATTTATAAGGTGTTATTAATACATAATTTTATTTAGGTGATAAATTTGTATCTTAAAAAAAAAATCATGATCAAAATGGGAACAAAAGTGACCTTTAATTATGCCAATAGAATTCTGAAAAATGGTAATTACTTGATTTATTTTTCTTTGTCTTAAAAAAATGTCATGAATAAAAGTCACATATTAAGTGCCAATCAGAGCAGTGCATTTGTCCATAAATCAACTAAAACTTCAACACTTTTACAGTGCTACATTTAGGTAAATAAATAGTCCAATTGAATAACAAATATGTAATTAAACTATACAATAACCAATAAAATAAAAATTTCATTGAAATGACCTATTGAAATATTATTTTTATTTCTTTTAATGTAAATTCTTAAAATATAATGCAAATAAAGCTTTGAGAAAAGTCTAAAACTTCTGATTTTCGCGGTACATTTCAGATGTGAATATAATTGATGACTTAGACTGTTAATTATAAGCTATCCACAGATAATACTCTACAGAAGGTCTATTATCACTACAAACTGATACTTCAGTTTGATAATTACAGCTAAGAGGCATCAATTGATCTTCATTTGCTTTAAGAATTTATGTTGTCAGCTAATTTTCTTAATTTAACATTGATGAAGTGGAACAGTTAAAAAAAACCTTAACCTAAGTAATCTAAAGGTTAAATTATTACATTTTTAAAGGTTAATTGTTGTCTCATTATACCAATTTAATAATTACTATTTATTAATGGTCTAAATAACAGATTGCTTTGTCTTACATAACTGATAAAGAAGAACCATAACATTTACTTCAAAAACCAAATAATATCCTTTTATTGCAATTTTTATGCATTTTAAAATAAATTTTAAATATTTCCCATTTTGTTGAAACAATAAAACAATAGTACCACAATTTCACATAACTTGAAGAAAGTTAAATTTTTATTTTTCCAAAGATGGTCTGTCAAGGATATTCAGTGAAGCAAAGCATCTCACAGCCAGGTTGCTGAACATGGGCGGTTGGTTAAGTTGATTATGAGATTGTAAATAATATCCTGTATGGAGGCTACTGACCTGTTTTTCACTTGCCGTAAGTAATTAGAACATGTGATTAGAGGGACAAAGACAAAAATGGTTATAATAATGAAAAAATAAAATTCAGGCTGATCATATTATTTATATACTGTGACGGAAATGCCTTTGGTATTGCGTATTTTCCTTTACTTAAGAATGAACGTCTTTCCTCATTTTCAAGGAAAAAGGTGTTTCGTTGATGGTGATAAGATTAGTCTTTATCTGGGTTATATTCGTGCTTCCGCAAGTATTTAATTGGAATTTAATTATTTAAATATTAGTTTTAAATGGGAAAATTTATATTTAAATTTTATTATCTGATTACAGTTGTAAATTGTGATTTGAAGCATAAATTTCTATTATTTAATTTATTTTATTTTAGTTTTTTAAATTTTTTATTTCTAACTGCCCTTGATTCACAGGTAAAACTGGATTTATTTAACCTTGATCTCCATTAGAGCTTTAAATTTTTACTTAAAATTATTGAGAAATTTTGATAAAATTAAGGTTTATTAAATTGTTAGAAATTATTTTTAGTCTTTTGAGATTGAGCCTTGAATAGAAGGACGAATTGAAATTTAGATATTTTTAAATAAATTTGCATTATAATATGGAAATGATAATCACACTTCCTAAATAGATATTGAAATTTGATTTAAACACTTCCATACACAAGATTATTATTATCACTGATTTTTTAAAATATATAAAAATTATTTAAAATGGGTCACAAATACTTTAATAAAATAAAAAAATTTATTAAAAATTAATTTTTCCTTACTAAAATGAATAAATTAATTTTTAATACAATTTTCAAATCTAAACTCCTAAAAAATATTTTCCTTTTAAACAATGAAATATAACACACAAAAGAATTTTTTAAAATAACATTTTAACAAAAAAATTACCGGTTTTTTATTACCCATTTATCTAAAAAAAATCTATTTTTCATTTTATAATTACAAATTCTTAGCATGAATTTTAGACACTCAATTGTTTAGTGTTTTATTATCTTTTGAAATTAAAATTTAAAAAAAATTAAAAAATTAAAAAAAAAAAACCTAATACATTGACCTACTGGTAAAATATTTAGGCTAAAAGCAGTATTATTGACCCACATAGACTTATGGTATATGCTTTTAAAAAAACATGAAATTGCTTTTTCAAATTCAATTAATTTTTCCATTATTTTGTAAAAGTAAATTCACTTATTTAAAAATAAATTGTAAAACCACCATCAATAAAAAAAAAAATTGAAATCATAATTAGTTAAATCTAGGTCAGTAGCAAGACCAATGATTGCAATTTAGCAATTTTGCCTAACCCAACTGTCAGTACCCTTGAAAAACTAATACTCATCATCTAAATAGAACAAAATAACTGATTTAGTCTCGAGGGAAAACTGAGGTCATCAGTTCCTTATCTAAGACATATGACCAAAAATATATGCAAATTCAACACCAAATGAAAGTGAAAACATTACCCAAGTGTGTAAAGCTTTCAGAAGGTCCAGACACATCATATAAAAGAGAAGTAATGGCCTTAATGTAACCTACATATAAAAACATTTCTTAATTTCAATTTATTTGTGCCTTATTTCATCATTAACTTATCCATTCTTTACAATATTAAGTCAATAAGATGACAAAAGTAAGCCAATGTTAACCGCTTCAATTTGCGCCTAATTTATTCGTTCCACAAAACAAAAATAAATGCAATAAGCATAACACACTAAGGGAATTTCTTAACCGTAACAATAATTATAGCTTTTAAAACTCATATCTATTTAATATTTATTTTTTTCAATTTAACTAAATGTTTAAACCAATTTTTTTTAACTAAAATAATATTTTTTAGTTATTTCTTCGATTCACATCCCATTCTAAGTCATGTCTCATAGCTTTAAAAAAATTTAATTTCCATTAAAATTCAACCCTTCAAGGCCGCACACCTGCACCTTTCAAATATTTTAGGTGGAGTAGAAAATACGTATAATTCTACATTATAAAAACTTTTTAAGAAGTAACCAAAAGTAATGATATTGTTCGTGAAGAGTGACAACATTAGTCATCAACAACATGAGAAAATGTACTTAGCAATGTTACACCTAAGTGATACTGTTACAAGTGGACATTAAATCACCATTTTGGACAATGACCTGTTGTTTTGTAACCTCAGAAGGAAAAGTTTGAAAAAATCAAGTCCAAGACTTTTCTAAGAAAAAAAGAAATGTAAAAAATTGTTGAAGAAAGTTTGAAAAAACAATTAAACATCAAAAACATGACTTTCTTCTTTGTTTTTTTAAATCCTTATCAAATTCCTTTAACAATTGACTTCATAGATATGACAAACAATGTTTTCCAAACCCATAAAGTGCTAAAAACAGTTTCAAAAGCTATTATACCCTTTTGAAATACTATAAAGCCCTTTCCCCCTCCCCTCAAAACTTCTGAATGAAAAGTCCAAAAATTCACTATTTTTTTGGAAAATTTTTTTCTATGAATTTTTAAACAAATTCTAATTATCTACTATTGAAATTAAAAAAACCATTAGTAATTTCATGAATGAGTGATTTTTTTCAGTTAAATGAATCTTGTCTAATTAATTTAATTAGAATTTATTTTTTTGAAAATAATTTTAAAATATCTGAAATTAATTCTTCAAACTGTCACAATTAAATTTCTTTGTGTTAAAATTAATTTGTCCATTTAAAAAACTCTAAATTCAAATACATGAAATTTACCTTTACAAACAGCAGCGAGCAAAAGCAAAAGGTGAGCAACACATCCATTAATGTCCTCATTTCAATGTAAGACCTATTTTTAAGGTGATCACTGAAGGGTTTTTTAGTCTTTTTTAGATTTAACCAGTAGTCGACTTAATCCTAATATTGATTGTTGGGGTTGGAATGACGTAAACCCAGTAGTTTGTTAACCATTTCTCGGTCGCATCTATCGACTGCGCTGTCACTGGACTTCTCTATTTGTAATTTTAAACAAGTTCTTAAACTATGTTTTTCCTGAAACCCGTTTGACGCAATTTGCCTGGGGCTAAATTCGTCATGGATTACGAAAAAGCAAAGCATTACGGGATAGCAGGTGAGGCAGAGTTGTTGATGATGTTCTCAATAGGTGTCTTATCAGATATATGCTTTTTTGGTGTTGTTGATTTACATTGATTGATTGATTAGTCAGATTTGTTGGTATTTTACTGTTTAAAGATGATTTTTCAATTTTAAATTTTAAATTTTGAAAGAAAAATGTTTCTTGAAGACAAAAAATATTTTATTTAATATTTCACTCCCACAAATTTATTAATTGTAAATTTAAGAAGGAATCGGGTACAGTTTTGGCTGCATCACCACTATGCAATTTAGATGTCCAGAAGTAAAGCATGTCGTTGTCAACGATAACTTTAGGGAAATGATCCAATAATTCTTCGATAGAATGTGTACCAATAACTGTGATGTTTGTGAATAAAGTCAACGCTTCTCTCAATAAATTGTTCAATTTCTTTCCTTCTGCCAAACCGCTTTTCACGTATTTCAAGAAACTTTTCTCAACAATGTTTGGAGTTATTTTTAAATGCAGTACGTTTTTAAGTCTTGTACTTTCGGCTGAGCATTTTCCAACGTATAAACCGTAATGATGATAATTTCCATAACTAAATCGTAAAATATCTCCGGTTTTGACTGTTGAGTAAAATGAAGCGACGTCATTTCTACTGAAACTTGCGCAATCACTCGATATCATCTGAAATATATTAAAATAAAATTTACGTTTGTAATGAGTAATTGAGGTGTTTTAACCTTGTTCTTATTATCTAAAAAAATATTTAATTAATTTTGAGAGTGCGAATGACTAATACTCGAATTATCATTTTGATGTGATTTCAAATGTTTCTTGAGGAAAGTGAATTTCAGATTTGCTTTTAAGACTGATGATGACGATCTCAAAGTGAACCTAAACTGAAAACAATGATAATCATAATATTCACGTAATAATTATAATAACAATTGTTCATAACCAGTGCATAGTTTCTATGACAATTTAAAATCATTAATTTCATTCCTCGCAATAACTCATTTTGAATTTCCAACGCCTTCTTTTGGTGTAAAATTGTACTACAAACATCAATTTTTTTTAGATTGTATTAATGTACAGAGTAAAAGGGAAAAAGTTACAAGACAACTATGAAACAATTTTATGCAATGTAAATGGAATGATCAAATTTAGTTAAAAATTAGAAATGTTAATAGAAAATAGTACAAGATACTCAAATTGATTTTCATACAAACAACGAAAATGCCAACTAATAAACACAATTAGTGGATGTTTACTTCACATTGACAAATAGTAAAAAAAATTGTGACCATCCGTTCCGCTGCTGCTTGGATACGGATTCCAGGCAGCGGTATTGCAGATGGAGCACTTGAATGATTTGAGACGGACGCGAGATATATGGGTTGCCGAGCCTTTATTATCGGCCACAACCCGCAATCACCGCCACGCTCCCAACGCTTCCTATGGTTCGCCGGTCTCGTACCGGTATCTATGATACCGATACGAGGTCATGATATCAATAACACACTAAATGGCTATGTGGGGTAGCCGTACGTGCTTCTCAGCCCCCGCACAACGTTCCCCACGACCACCGCATGGCCACCTGAGCAACCCCGCTCATCTCTCTCTCTAGACCAGATATTCCCCTGTCCGATCGCTCGGATGGAGGATTAACCACTGTCGCTCTAATTGGGGTTGTGCCATCTCAGGTGGTGCAGTGGACATGCCCCAGGATCCATGCTGCCCTCTAGTGACTGACCGGTCACACCATGCATAATGAAATTAATAATTCACGCTTCCAGGACTTGTTTCAAAAATCATCTGAAATCAATGGATAGCAGATGGGCATGGCAAAGGCAGATGTTCGTCATCAATTAGCATTTTTGTAGTCAAGCTGACTAACTTTGACTTTTATCCATACATTGTTAGCAGTTTCTGCATTCTGCATTCGTAATCTGTGTTTTCTTCATGCTAAAACCAATTCAGTGGATAAAAGCTCATGCAAGAAAGAAACTTGTTGATGTTCCTAAATCATCCCAGTTTGTTAATGTCGCTGATATAAATAATTAATTGTTATTATTGTTGATCTGTATATTATTATAATACTTATTGTGTGATCATTATTGTTATTATTACTACAGTGTTTTTATTTCTTATGATTCTTAATAATATTATTATTGGTGTCTTTGTATTCTCATATAACTTTGTGATGAGTGTAATTTTGATTTCTCTTGTTACGTTTATATTCATATATTGTGTGTTGTGCTAAGTTGTTGCGAGTACAGAGCACTCGCTACATGAAAGGGGAAAGAATGTGAGAATGTGAGAACTGAAGGACTAATATTGTAGAATGGAGATAAACAATTGATACCAGAGAATTAGAAAGACAATGGCAAGTGACACAGAAGGACAATTATAAAAAGGGTAACATGACCATAAATGACACCATTGATACAACACATTGGATACGACACCCTTTGAATACACGGAACGCAAGTATGATGCGAGTGTTGTCACACATTCAATGGATTTACTGGCTCCACTGGTGGTGTTGAGTAACCCAGCTGCAAAACCTTATTTCTTATTACGTGCTAATGGCTGTCTGGAGTGGTGGTAGTAGTATTTTGCTGAACATTGCCAGCAGCTACTACAGCCATATGCAAAGTGCCAAGATAGATACAAGGGACAACCCAGCAATGCCTCGAAGCAAGAAGACACTGCAGCACAACTGTTCAACCCCGTAGCAACTCTCACCATGGCCACTGGGTCCTTTTACACCAACTGATTTGTAAGTTATTTTAATGTCAATATGGATCTTAATTAAGTCTGCTGTGGGAAGTTATTGTAAGGGTGTCTAGCAGTGTTTTTATATCATATGACCGGCTGTTTCACCGGCATCTGGGCACGGTCCCCAGACGATGGTTTCCCGGTCAGACACTTTGAAATGAAAAGAACTGACGCATGTTTTAGTAGTGTTGAGTCTTTATTACATTAGGGCCACGACGCACATCACCCACATCATCGTCACATTCCAGCACTTCCTCGGTTTGCTGGCCACGTGTCAGCGGCCGAAGCCGCCGGCATGTAGCCCTAATATTTAAGATACATCTTTCCGGCTACATGGGCAGCCATACGTACTCTCAGCCTACGTACAACTACCTCCATGCCCACCACGTACGACAATAGGCGACCCCGCTCATCCTCAACATGGGCCGAATAGCCAGTGCTGCCACCACCTGTCTCATCTCTAAGATGAACAGACTAACTATGGATTAAGGGTCGCGCCTCTCAGCTCGTGTGAATATCCGTGCCCCAGAGGTCACCTGACCAGGGGTCCATGCTCTAGTGTTTGGTCACAATCAATTAAAGTTTGCTTGACCAAGTGCGAGTCATTACAACATCACTCCAATACACCCTTATCAGAGTCTGCCCGAGGGTATGGTAAGTTGTGTGCCAGATTAAACCATGGATGCATGAACCTAATCCACAGCAATCACAGGCTGGTGGCTAGTTGCACTTAGGTTTGCCACCACAGACCAGACTTGATCAACCATTGATGTGAGAGGGGAATCGCAGAAAAGCTAAAATTCTCTTCTCTCACCAAGTTTCTTCTTTTTCTGAACAGACTAAACTATTATACAAGGCAGATGAAAATGACATTATTATTACCAAGTTTATTTCATTTAAATAATTATTGACATTAAAAACAAAACCATATTAAAAAATATAAAATGCACACCATCACTTGGGCAGTGATATAAACTTTATAACCAAATTCTTAATAAAAATTTTTATTAAAATAATTTTTTAGTCCATAAAAGTGTGAAAAGTTCATTGTCAAATATTGAATACACATTAATGCATTGGCACAGTCAGAAATCAAAATGCAAGCAAAAACCACCAAAAAAACCTAGAATCTTGTAACTATTTTCCCATTCTTACTTCTTAATTTTCTTATATAACAAACTGAACCAGCAAATTTGTTATTTTATCATAATTTGTATTATCTGTGGTAGGGTGCAGCAGTGACTTCCTACATCCTATGTAAAAGTACACATTGTTTCAATAGAATGTAAAAAACCATTATTAATATTAAAAAGAGTTTAAAGAATGATACTCTGGCTGTACCAATGCAATATCAACTACCAAACTCTTTGGTTTCTAAAAGTAGAAATATTGTATAAAATCACTACAGTAGAGCAAATTAAAAGTGCAATCATAAAAATGTTTTTCATAAACCATTGACACATATTTGCTATTTTGTACTAAAACAATGCCACAGGTCGTCTCAATTACTCATCCAAGTGTAGCCACTGCACCACAGGGCTGCTGCTGATACGAAATATTAAAACCACGTGATACTATAGCGCCATCTGTACGAAAACGGATGAGAAATTGACCAGGTGTAGAGTCTAGAATTAAATCAACTTCTAATCACACCGGTTACCACAAATGAAAGTTTATTACCAATAACAGGTTTATTGAGTGGTTGATTAGGCATTTTTAAGTCGCCGTTTAAACGGTCACCACACAATGGTGTCCCATTCAAATTAAGGTAATCATTAGGGCAATCTCTCATACCCGCACCTGAGACATCTGGCGGCAGCAATGGAATGCCTTAATATTGAAAAAAAAGTTTTAAAATAGTAAGGAAGGTTTTTCCACGAAATTACCAGATTGATCAATATTAATAATAGAAAATTGTTGATTTCCATTCGAGTAGATGATATTACAAAAACCTGCTTCTTTACGTATACAAATCATATAATCCAAATTATTCTAGAAAATAAATTCAATTGAATTTCCATTATTTCTTAAAACACATTATGATATTACCAAATACCCTTCTTCATTTGGAAAACTCAGATGACCATAATTGAATGATTGGAATTTCCCTTTAACCCCAGTGAAGTACTGAAGGCAATTTGTTGGCGCTTTGTTTACATCGTTACACGAAACTTTGCTTACACGAATGTTCCACAATCGTTGCCCAGGTCCACTTGTCAACACGTTGAGTTGCACTGGACCTTGTGCCATATCAACTTCGACGTAAACTGAGATAGCGAATGTGAATCAGAAAAATTTATTATTATTTATCGACTTACTGTGCTGTCCCGAATTGAGACCGCAGATTGGAGGAATCAAATTATTAGCGTTTTGGCCAGTAACGTAAAGTCGATCCGAGTTACAATCGCCAGATGAAGGTCGACGAACGTCGAAATCAATAAATTCTAACCGGAGTTGACAAACATCGTTTGAAGTTTTCGGAATCCTCACAGCGCATGACCCATCACCGGAATAAGCCAATGGGTAACGGGGATTAACAAAATAAGATCCATTTTCATGAATTTCTTGATTACATGACACATTAACTGAAATAAAAAATATTTAAATATTTTCAGTCTAGAAATATTACAAATTTAAAATATAATTACATAAACAGCAAATTCCAAATCCTTGTGCACAAGGAATGGATCCAATTCCACCTCGAGAATTGCATTCGTGTAAAGTGTAACAAACACCATTTTGTCCATTTCCAGCATCGCAAGAAAAGTGAGAAAATCGCACAATATTAAATAATCCAAAAATAGCTAACAAACAGTATTAAATTTAACGCATTTTTTATAAAAAATCCAACATATTCATACTTTGAGTACTCGTTGTGGGCTCTTCTAGTTTAATCTCAGGCGTCATCAACGGCGGTATTCTCGTCACATTAAAAACAGGGAACCGTAAAGGGATTGGTGTGGTCGTGGTTGAAGTCGATGTCGATGTTGTAGTATACAACGGATTCGTATTCAAAACAGACGATTCCAAAACCGCTTTTGGATTAGTCGGTCGTAGTGGTAGATAAGTGGTCGATTGTGGGGGAGCTCTGAAAATGAGTATTTTTCAATTTAATTCAGTTTTTAGTTTCAAATATCACCTGTGATCATCTTGTTGAAAGCCATCTAAGTAATAATTCCATCCAGGGAATATCGGTTCAAGTCTTCTGTGACCGGTAACGAATGGAGGATACCATGGATTTGGTTGTGCTTCGTATGGAAAATATCCAGGCCATGAAGGAGGTGTATGTAAAAACGGCTGAAATGCATTAACGTTTAGAAATGTTAAAAGTAACAATAGCATATCACATTGGGAAGACATAATTCGAAAAACTTTACTGGGAAGTAACACACATCTATTTATGCTCTTGTTAATGACCTTTTGTCACTGTTGGCCACTCAACTAAGTTGACCAACTAAGAAATGAAATACATATTTGGTAATTAGCACATGGGTTCATTAAATATAATTTTAGTATTTTACTGAAAAACAAACATTAAGAATTTTATAGTTTTTAACCTGAAATTTTATTTCACTCTTAATAAGTTCTACTGTTTTTAATGCAAATCACAATATTCTAAATTATATAATTAAATTTATGCTTGAAATAATTTGTACTGTGTATTTAAAAATCAAGAGCATTTAAAATACAATTTTTCTCATTTACTCTGTATACCTACAGCATTTTAGTTGAAATTTAAGGAATTAGAAATGAGTTCATTTCCTAAGACATAGTTATGATGCTCTAATTCAAAAACAGTGTAAACATTAATTAATTTAATTAACAAAAGGAAGCAAGGTCTATAAAATTACTAAGTCGTGTTTTTTAATTTGCTTAATGGTGTGAATTTATCATAAGACAAAATATACAAAATCTAAACCAAGTCTGTCATCTGTTACATTCGAATGTAGTGGATCAAAAGATATGTTAAATTTTTTATTGTTGTTTATTTATTTAATATTGACCCATTTCTGCTCCTCTCCCTAAAAATTGACACTGAAAGGCATGTTCTTCTGGAAATTTTGAAATTTAACATGATTTTATCATGATCATTCAAACGCAAGATCAATATCTTAAATTTTTTTCTAAAAGACTGCTATTCTCATCTGTTCCTCGCCCCAGGTAAACTATCGATATTAATGGGATTTGAACCAGTGTGTCTGGGGCTTAGAAGTGAGCGTATTGCAATTTCATAGACCACCAGGGCACTGGCTTATTTGGTTGAGTGCTTTAAATGTTTTAGAAAATGGAGTAGGTTTAAATGATGAAGTTGTCTTGTAAAAGTGTTGTGACTGGTCGCTTTAACACCAACTGGACACAGTCTCCAGATTGCATGGTTACGACTGGTTACATTAAATAAATGAAACTGATGCGTTTCATCTATAAAAGGTTGGCGGACCTTTATTATGGAAAGTAGGTAGGTAGGTAGGTATGTTGCTTAACGTCGCCAGCAGCTACTAAGGCCATATGCGACGTGCCTAGATGGTTACCAGGGAGAACCCAGCAATGCTGTGCGGCAAAGAGACACCGCGGCAAAAACCAAAATAAAACAGCGAAAAAAAAACAAACCAAAAAAACCAACTGAAATGAAAAACCAAGATCCCAGTACCCAACATCGGCAAAGAAAGAAAAAAGGAAGAATTAGGAAAGTAGAAGAAAAATATTACCAGAGGCCCTATTTGGTTCGACCACCAAGAAGCCCCTTGATGGTGTACTGACAGGGAGACCACATGAAGACTAGGGCATGGAAGTTTTACCCCCCCGCCTCGTGTTAAAAGCCAAAACCACCAGCACAGAGCCATATTATCACAACTAATGGCTACTTGGGGTAGCCATATATGCTCCTCAGCCTCCTTGTACATGACCCTACAGCCAACCCACTACTACCTGAGCAAGCCCTTGCATGTATCACATCCAAGGTTTAGACAGTCTGCCGCTGACCTCCGCCCAAGACAGACTGGCAACAATTAGGAAGTTGCGCCATCTGAGGTAAGTGTGAAGGTCGTGCCCCATTGGTGAATTACCAAGTCCCGTTGTGCCCTATAGTGATGACTGGTCACATCGTCACAACTAAACAGCTAATAATATTTTAACAAACTGCTTTTTTAAACTCAATAGTACTCATTACATGCAATAACTCCACCTTTGATATGAGAGAAGCAACAAGTTACATATACAACACAATACATCACTCCTTCCCCTTCCTTCCTTATCTACCTTTTCAATTTCTGTTTTCTCTTTACTGAGCTATCTCTTTGCTAGCAACATTATCCACCATTAATAATAATGATATCATGCACATACTGTACTGTAGTGGGTTGCGATGATTGTCAGTTAACTACTACAAACAAATCTGTGCATATGGATCACAAAGCAACTGGGCAAACAATTTATGAGCTGGGCTTGTGAAATCTTACCAATAATAGTGTTCCAGCCTTTAATAAATAACTGCAGTTTAATGAGAGGGCTTTTTTCCTTTGCAATTTAATGGACTAATTTCATATCCAAGAAAGGGACCAGATAATCCAGAGAAGCCTTTATGCAACATAGAACTGCTCTAATCTTTCAATTTGGCTTAGCTGCAAATGTTATAAGAAAACCAGTTACAACAGATATTATTAAAAAGTGATAAACTAAGTAATGCTAAAATAGCTTTTTCTCACTAACTACGACTGGTAGTTGCTGGTTGCTAAATCGTGCGATGCTTATCTGATCAGATTGTGCATCAAATAATGGAACCCATACCAACCCCCGTATTTGAAAGCCTGAAAAAGCATACAATCGTCAATTTCTGGCTGGATACATTACTGCATTGCGAGCACCACTTTCGTCCAAAATGCTTTTTTCCTTATGTATTTGCTACTTTGTTCCCGCCATTCGTTTATTCCAGATACTGCCACAGGCCTGCTGGAAACACACAGTTAACAATAATTTATGATTTATTAGTAACAAATAGCTTAGTTTCTATTGTCAAAAATCACGTACCAACTGTTTAATTTCCACTGTAAAATATAACAAAATCACATAGATTTTAATAAATTATTAAATTTGGTAATCCCTTTCTTACAGAGACTTTGATGAAATAAAGAAATCGACATGAGTTTAAAAACAAGGAATGTTTCTACTTGGTCTGGACGGCCACACGATTATTTATACGGTATTTTAACTTATTTTATTAAAAAATATTTATTCTAACCATAAGTAATCAATTTAATTAGATCCATGTTGCATTTTATCAAGTGTTAAGGATCATGATAAGGAAGCCAGAAAAGCAGCCAATAACTCCTGCTGTTTGGTAAGTAATTCAAAATGATTGTTAATACTCAATGATTAATTCAATTAAATGTCAGGCATTTATTCCAATCTATCGTCGCATGTTCAGCGAATTCCAGAATTCTCGAATCACTCGGATGCAAGATCGCAAACCAATTCCGTGGTTTATTTCAAGAAAATATCGAGTTATTGGCTCGTATGTGTCATATAATTTAAATACTTTTATTATTATAATTATTTAACATTAAATATTTCAGAGGTGTTCAAGAAAACGTTGTAGAGAGCAAAGAATCACATGATCAAATAATAGGACCGCAGTTATTTAAATATTTTAAAAGGTAAAATAACTTTTGCAGTTGTTAAACCTTCGATTAAATATTAATCTTTATCCAGACCCAGATTATTTCATGCGAGAAATAACGAATTAGCTGCTATGTTATATCATCTTGATTATTCAATTCTTTCATCGTCTTCTGACCAGAATGTGACTGATTTGACTACTTTCTATACTGTAGATGAAGGTACCCAAACCGATTTACGAGATGCAGCAACACAAACAGAACCTTACTCTCCTCCATATGCAATACATGGCAATCTTGAGCCAGAAATTCTAACATTGGCTTCATTTGCTTGGGGTGCTTTGAAAATAATTGACAATAACAATTTTTAATTTTGTTAAAAATTAATTTTATCTATTAGGTAATGGGTTACCAGTTGGAGAAAGAGAAATAATTATGATTGAACGTGCTCGAATTAAGAGATGCTTGGAATCGAATTTGCCAGAATTGACGAAAGAAAATTTTCACGAGAGACTGCGATTGATTAGTGAAATTGAATGGTCTGAATGGAGATTTAGAGATGAGGTATCAAATATTTATAATTTTTTATTTAA
The DNA here is from genome assembly GCA_034696185.1 of Henia vesuviana. Classification (NCBI taxonomy): domain Eukaryota; kingdom Metazoa; phylum Arthropoda; class Chilopoda; order Geophilomorpha; family Dignathodontidae; genus Henia; species Henia vesuviana. The sequence continues at coordinate 3,378 of JAQFZU010000371.1, read as the reverse complement.
ATTTTATTCATTTTATTACAGCAAATTCAAGAAATTCATGATATTAAAATGATATTATTGAAGCAATTAATGGATGATGAGAATGAAAATTTCGAACTTAATTCTACGACTAAAATTGCTCGTGTATGGAAAAAAAGAAAAGACGAGAAAAATAAATTGGGTTCAAGATTAAAGAAATCGAAATTTAGAGGTATTAAAGTTAATTTATAATTTTTCAAATTTCTAATTCTTATAATAAAAAATTTAAATTAGAATATCATAAACTTTTGGAGATGAAGAAAATGAAAATCGAAAAACTTTCCATTTATAATAAAATCGATTCACATTTCGATCGTGGATCTGAATTATTTGTTCCACTTCTTAGAAATGGAATTAATCCATTAACTTGCAAAGGAAAAAAGCTCTCATTAGACTGCAATTATTACAATTCATATAAAGGTGGCTGAATTTCATAATAATTGCATTCATTAATTTAATATTATCCATAATTCCAGCTATGTTATCCTTCGAACAAACTATTCATGAAAGCCATTTTATTTCAAAATTTACTAATCCGATATTGCCGAGATTACCTGAAACAGGATACGTGAAACGAAAATATAAAAAAAGCAAACAATTGGATGATGCCTACAAAACAATGTTATGTAAGTAAATGATAAGTGGATGTTGCATTGATTGATTTATCAAAATATTGACCCATTACAGTAGAACGGGGTTTAACAGCCGTTGAAAAAACATTCACCGGTACCATGGCATTGATGGAAAAGCTGGAGAAACCTCCACCAAGACCTGTTACGCCTGAAATTCGAGGAACAACTGAAAGTGCTAAACTAGAAGAAAGTATCATTTTCCTGCAGACAATTCTTCGTGGTCGTGCAGTGCAGATATTAGTAATAACAAAACAATAGTTTTAAATATTATTTTAAAATATTGATAAACTTACTTCAAAGATGCATGATGGCAAAGAACGCTGTTCAGATTTAATTGAAGAACTTCGTACTTTCCACGCACTTTATCAAGACGAACAGCAAATGTTAGACAATAAAAGAGTACGACTCAAATTGAAAACAGATGAAAAAATAAAATCAAATAAAAAAGAGAAAGACTTAGAAGCAATTATAGAAGCACTTGTTGGAGATAAGATAGCACAAATGCTGGATTTTTTGAGCAAAGAATTAATTCGATTGCAAGATGAAAGACGAATTCATGGTTTAGCCATATTAGCTGAACGTCAACGTCGTTTAAGGGAAGCCGAAGAATCGGGTTTGCGACAAACTGAAGAAAGAAGACGTAGAGAGGAACAAGAAATATTCCGCAAAGTAAATGCAATTTAAAAAATTTATTTTACAAATCTTAACTATTTCACATATCCTAGATTTTGAATGTCCATCAGAAAAGTATCGATTTGTATTTGGATGAAATTATAAATTCCAGCGTTCACCACACGAGCAGCAAAGAAGCAACATATGAAGTAGAAGCTATGGCAAATAGAATCAATGAAACTGTGTTTGAATTAGAGCAAAGGTAATTGTTTATTAACTCAATGTTACAAAAATCAATTGATTTATTCTGCAGAGCTAATGAAATTCAGTCGCAAGAAATGATTGCTGATATATTACACAGTTTTCTTCTCCCCGAAATTGAACGAATGAAACTGCAAGAAGATGGTACAATATAATAATTTATTTTAAATCACTTTGCTGATATTGTTTTATTCAGTTCGCAGGCGTCAGTTTGCATCACTGAACGCCGCTTATGACTTTCTAAATACTGATATAAGAGCTCCACAAGAGCCTTCTGCATCACTTCCATCAACCAGTACCTCAAACGCCATACCTCATAAAACATCAAAAATAAGGCAATTGTCTAGAGACTTGGAATTGGCAAGTAAAAGGATATTGCGTCCTGTGAGGACTTCAGGGACCAGTATTGAAGACTGGCATGCAGCTGAAGGCTTAGAAGATTGGGAAATATATTTACCTGGGCAAATGAAATACTATCAGTTGCGAAATATAATTAATTATGAGGAAAGATATGCAGATGAGATTACACAAACTCATAGACGTCAAAGTGGAAGAACTCGTAATGTCAGTGGTACATCAGTTTTCAAAAGAAAGTCGAAATAAATTTCTAATCCTTTTAAAAAAGCAAAATTTCAAAATTATTTCTAAAGTAATAATTAAAAAATGTATAACAGTAATTTTTCACCTAACCTTATTTTTGCAGTCAGTACATAACATATTACGTTAGGTGCGTTCAATATTGAAGTTTATATGATTTTAGCAGATTCTATAAACTGGTTTTTATAAAAACTAATCAAAAAAACCCTAAAAACAAAAACAACCTCTAACATGATTTATAGGCAGTTTTTAAAGTTTTTATGACAAAAAAATTTAATGGCGGACAAAGCACATTAGAGTAGAGAATTTACTATGAGCAATTAAACCACAGAAAACATAAGGAAAAAAACAAACATTAATAAAAAAAGTAAGCACAATATACAGTTAAATCAAGAAAAAAAACAAACATAAGAATTTGGGCTGATAATAAAGAAACCAGCATAGCAGATTCTTTGACTAATAACCCATACCTACAAGCTGATTATACTGCAGTTTTGCGCATGTGGACTTTGTGGGATTATTGGACATCCAAAATGCGATCGATTGTATTTGTGTATTATTATTACCAAATTTTCTAATATTGTTATTATAGTTAAATACAGTCGAGACAATGTTAGATAAGTTATTACTAATGTATTTGTATTATTAATACGCTTGGCAGTATTGTTTTCGAAGGATTTCGTGTTTTATTTGATTATTAGTATTATATGCCACCAATAGATGTCGTTAGTTAATCGATTCACCTGTATGTTATGTCATTTTGATCTTGATGTCTATTTTTAGCATGGGATGCTGCCAGGTGTAAAATCTAATCGAATTGTATTCCTTGGTAACTTGTAATCGAGGAGACAAGCCACAAATTGTATTATCTCCTAGTTTAATTAAATATTTCATTTGTTTAAATCGATTTCCAATGACAGTTCTTTTGTGCCACATCATCTGAGATGCTTTTGGAACTTATTGAATAGCAAGTACAAATCGATATTGGGAATATAAACGATAAAAGTAGTAATAAGGGGCTCACTACAAAACACTGGGTAGTACCCAAAATGGGGTACCCAGTCCAGGGTACCCAAAAACGAAATTTTAAAACATAACTTTTGAGTATTTAAGTGCCTACATTTTAATTTGTAATTAAATTGTAATCACATTGTAATTTTTATTAATACATCACAGTTATAAGTTTAAAATTTTGCATTTCTTTCACCCAAATCATGAATCACATTTTAGCACTAGCAGCCATTACCACAACTGATTA
>JAQFZU010000370.1:0-29073 GCA_034696185.1 Henia vesuviana | reverse complement strand
AAATTATTTTCCTCCTTTTCCGCTTTTTTTTTTTTTTTTCGATCAGTTTTTGGACCGATTTTGCTTCGAGAAGTGATATATCACAAAATTGAATTTTTCTCGCTGTTTTTAAATAATTGCATTTTTTTTTTCTAAATTTTTTTTATTCAAAACTTGAAATTCGATGGAAAAAAATTTTTTTTCGAATTTGAAATTTTTACAATTTTCATTTGAAAAAAAAAATTTTTTTATTTCCCGAAATTGGAAAAAATTTTTTTAAAGAAAAGTTTTTATGGGAAAATGACTCGCAATTCATTCAAAACATTTGTGATATAAAAAAAAAAAACTTTGACCGACACGGACATTGCCGAATACAAAAGATTAGTCTTCCTCTCTCATTCTACCCCTTTCCTTCCGGAGTCCTCACATATAATGTTTAAAAAGGTGAATGGCCTATGTACTCGTTGACCCCATCAAATCGACACATTTTATTATGACGATGACATCATTTGTATTTAATTAGAAAAATCAGTCGGTGTTGGTCACTGGCATCTGGCGCACGGACCGAACATCTGCGGGTCCCTTCAGCTGCACCAACACCGGCACCTGCGCATTTTACGAGACTTTTCCCCGATCGACGAAAGTGACGTGTCGGTATTTGCCGTTCAATTAATCACTTATTTAGCTAACGATCGTATATAACTAATTAAACCCACTAGTTTTTATTAAATACAAACATCTGCCGTCATTTTTTTGTCTTGTTTATTAAAAATTAATTCTTTTTTATTATTAAAGCTGAAAAAGCCTTAAACAATGTAAAAATTCGGCCTTTGGAAGAAAGAAACTTTAATTCGTTTTTATTATTATGACCAATTTTTTCCACCTGCTTTACTTAGCTGTACCTTAATTATACCCTTAATTTTTTCTTTTAATCTCAGTTGCAAAAACTTTTCTCTTTTTTTTTTTTTAAAAAAGTTTTTTTAATTTTTTTAATTTGATCGCAAAATTGAGGTTTAAATACGAGCCATGAAAACAAACAAATTTGTTCTTTAAAGTCGATCCTAGAATTAATTCATAATAAAGAGGTTCTTTGAGATAAAAAAGGATGAGATTAGTGTAACTTTAAGGTCCAACATATCCAGTTATGGGCCCTTTCCGCGGTTTGAATGTGACCACTTCCATCCATTTGCAGTTACCGCTTTTTAATGCAACTCAACAAATCCAAGATTAAAAGAGTCTCAGCTCATAACTAAAATTGCCTTTCCCTATTTCCCCTCGAATGTGAAATAAAAAAGAAAATAATTTTTTCATATTTCTAATGTTCGAACGAAATGAGAAATGGTCGATATTAAACGCGAAACGAGTGGCATTAAGCAAATGGATGGTAAAAACGGGCCTTAACACATTGCGTCACGTTGTCGTCTCGGTCGCTAAGAAATCGATCAAAACCACGCCTAGAATTGCAACTCGGTCCCGTTTCTTCGTCTACCCCATCAAACGGGCAATGGCAGCGTCCTAATCCCAACCGAGATTTTCTTTGATGTTTACCGATACCTGGCCGATGCTCGGCAATGCCCATTCGGCTCTCGGCCAATCGCACTTCCACAACCCTTTTACTACACAATTCATTTCGACGACTCGGTTTCGCTCTCGATTCTTCCAAAGCCGAAAATTCACGTGCCGACAATCCTAATGGTGATTGGCGGTCGGGCAAAGCTTCGCCATTAGGTGTCGTACCGCCGTCTAATGGCATTTCGTCTTTCGATATCGACGTCTAACTCATTTCCGGTTATATAAAAGGCTATTTTTCAACTTTGGCTAAATCTTTTATTCACGTTTGAATACATTTGTTGAATGATTATTTATTGTTTGAAAACTTGTGGAAATGGTATCGGATCGTCAATGTTTTTCTTACGGATTTCGATCGTGTGCATATTGCATTTGTTTATACGCCAACCTACGAGTGATTTGTATGCCTACTTTATCTAACGCATAAACACGCTAACTTATCCTACCCACCTAATCCAATAAAGCAAGCAAAGATGAATTATTGAGTGTTGTTTGCTCGCGTAATCAACTAAACAGCGACGTCGCGGCTAATTTAGCTACGAGTCATAGCATATCGAGTAAAAATCGTAATTGGTAACAGTTACCTTTACATTCAATAAATTGAATATTTTTTTTAAAGAAAAGAAATATTTTCTTAGCCGCCCATGTTTGCCGTTCAATTTTGCTCGGTTCCTAATTGGGCTCCTCCCAGCCCTTGCAGCAGATGGAAGAGCTGAAGAAAAGGAAGGTGGATGCGCCGCTTTTTTGCTGCTCGTAAAGGACGGAAAGATGCTTGAAGCGTGTCTCCGGGAAATATTCGAGTCAGCGCCATTGTAGAGCCGTCGCCATTGTTTATGACATCTCGTCACGCGCCGTTTGGCCGTTCCTTACGTGTATTTATTTCGCGAGGATTTTTCTCCCTCCGATTGACCATCGTCGACAACAGTTTTCTCGAAGGGGACGAGAGCAGCTGCATTCTGCTGGAAATGTGGGCATTAAGGGGGCCATTGGTCGCCATCTTTCTCTCGTGTCTTAACCCCCTCGAGAATGGCGTAAATTGAAAAGTTTAATCCCGCACGTGAGAACGTTGCGATAATCGCACTTGGCGACGCGGTGGCGACGAGCCATTAGATCTACTTTTACATTCAATTTGAGTCGCGGATCGAAAACTTAAAGCAATTTTGTTTGTCGGATGTCCATTAAAAAATAAAGTCGTATCAATGGGATGACGTTTTGTTGAGAATTTGTTGTTTTGTGTGTAATCAATTGCGTCGGCATCTCACCTGAACCGCATTTGTGCTGATTCGTGCGCTGCAAATCCGACTGCAGCTTTATTGCCATAGTAACGAGGCGAAAACATGGTCGGAAGAAAAGAAGTTGGAAAGCCTCCCGTACCCTCCCTCTTTTATAATTTTTGCAAGCGTCGCTGGCTATGAGTAAAAGGAGGGTGGAGATATAAAAATTTTTGCTTGTGTGCGCACGCGCGCAACCCCACCCAGCATACTTAATGCCGGACCACTTAAACCCCGAAATGAGCTCGAAAGCTGAGACTCGAAGCTTTGCTAAAAAAAAATTTTTTTTTTTTTTTTTTTTTTTTTTTTTGGAATAAAAATCGTGCGCAATCGAATAAGCCTTTTTTTTCTACATCTCAAAATAGCAGTTGAAATGCAAAAAGAAAAAAAATGGAGTTGCAACTATTTTTTTTTTTGGTTATGTGGGCGTAAAACGAGGTTGTTTTAAGTCTCTTGATTATTTTATTTCTCGCGAGACATTAATTAGTGAGTGAAATAAAACAATCTCGTTGCTACATTTACATATTTTTCATTAATTTCTTTTCTGTTGAGACCATTTTAGATTTTTTTTTAAAATTCTATTCGGAAATAGTCAAAATGCGGTAAAAATTATTTTTTAATTCGATTTATTATTATTTTAAAATTTAAATTTTTTTTTTTTATAAAATAAATTTTTAAATGATAAAATCGGATATAAAACAACAATTCGTGACCCCCGTCATTTGCAAAGTATATTAAATGATTTTTCCAAATCATTAAATCGTGGCTTTAAAGAGTTAAAAAAAGGCTTGAAAATGCTTGAAAAGAAGAGAGAAAAAATAGTATAATTTAATATTAATTGGCGATGGATGTTCCATTCGAAGCACATATAGTAGAAGCAGAGGGTTGAAGCAGTCGAGAGATTTGTCGTAGACACGGCCCAGGTGCATCGAACGAGTCGGATCGATGCCGGGTCTACCTGCGAACGCACCTGGGACGCGCCATTCGTCTCGTTCGTTTCGACTGGAAAATGGAGCCGAAGCGAGCGACTTTATAAACGATGCAAACATCAAATAACACCTGTCAACTCGTTTCTATCGATACATTTAGTACCTTTTACTTCTTTTTAGCAAATGGCGAGTTGTTCGACGTCCACTTCATTTTTACGACGCCTTTTATTTTATTGTCGTCAATTCGCACTCGTGACCAGTCATCGATTTTTACTCTTTGTTACTGTCGTTTGTGCGGGTGTTAAACATAATTAAATCGATTTTCATGCGTTTTACCACTTATACTCCACCATCTTTGATTTTCGGTATTTTTAAAGGATTTTTAATTATTTTTTTTTTGTTTTTTTTATATAAATCAATTGGAATTGTGAATGGCGAACCCGCCCTTGGGTGTTAAAGAGTTGCGCATGCGTATTTTTGACTATTTCGTTTTTCTTTATTTCGCTCGTTTTGGCTTTCGTTTTGGGCCTCGTGACCCGGTTTAATCCGACAAGTGATTGGCCAAGGCGTGTCTGTGATCCATTTTGGGTGTGTCTCTAACTCCTTTTTCTTTGAATTTTATCAAATTCTCTTAAGAGGAAAGTCTCGTTTTGGTGAAAAAGTTCAACTTTGCCGATTTTTCTCTTTTATCCATTTCCCAAACGTGTGCGATCGCGATAACAAATTCCACTTTTTTTTTTTTTTTTTTTTTTATTTTGCGAGATTTAAAATTCGGAAAAAGAAATAAATTTTACAGTTTATTTATTTATTTTATTTTTTTTCAACATTTTTTGCGGTTTTCAATCGCGGTTTTGGAAATTCAAGCGATTTTTTTTTTATTGTTGTGTTACTTGTCTCGTGGTCGATTTGGTTGAGTTGCAATCATTAAACTGTGTTTCTCGCATTTTATTTTCCTTATTTTGGCATCGATGCATGATTCAACATATTGTGAAACAGGTGGCGAGCACCTGGACTTCCTTTTCGATTGACGTCACAACGTAAAACAACCAATGAAAAACCAAGGTGTGGAGGCCATTTTCATTTCGATTGTAAAATGCGGTAAACAAATTACCAATCTCATAATTCAATGCATGAAAAGATATTATTCAATTGAATAATTAAAAAAAAAAAAATTTTAATAACCACAAAACTATTACAAAATCCTTGAAAAAATTCCAACGATCAAAAAATCAATTTATTTAATTAAAAAGAAAAAAATTATAATTTAATAAAATCGCACCATTTCAATCATATAATAGACGATCCAAAGCCATTAGATTTCAATTGATAACCCCCCAAAAGGAGAAAATCAAAATGGAATTGTATCGTTTTTTTCGTGCCACGACCTGAATCGCCCTTTCTTCTTGCCGTACCGAATCCTTTTTATTTGCTCTTGTAATTGAGGCTTCCGTCTCTCTGTTGTCAGGTCATCGTCGACACCCCACTGCACACACCTCACTCCACCTTTCACATTGTTTCGTGAAGGCCGAAAGGCTCGTGTAACGCACGAGCCAGTGCCGTCATTATCCTCACTCCAATGAATTTCTCCCCGCGGGTACTGGACACATCGCCCCGTGCAAGGGGCACCAATTGGCCCGCGAACAGGAAGTCCATTCAATTAAAAAAAAAAATTAAAAAAAAAAAAATTCTGCCACCAGGTGGAGTGTAGAGGTATCCCTCGAGGCCGATGTCTTATCTCGAGCCCAGGTGTCGGGCTCGTGTACGTATACCAGGTGCTACCAGTAGTGGTTGCGGGGAGGGGGTTAATAATGCTTTGTCTGTCAGTCACGTGAGTTCCGTTCGCGTGCCTCCTTTGGACGCAGCTGCTGCCATTTTTCTACACTTCTTCCGCCCTTTTATTCCCTTTTCTTTACTCAGAAACTCGTCTTTGTCATCGATGAGTGCCAATACACAAATTGAATTTATAAAAATTTTATATTTTTCAATTATTTTTTTTTTTTTGAATTTTTATTTTGCTCATTTTTTTCCCTCCCACACATTTGCGCATGTGCAGTTGGCAGATGCGTGTGATTAATGGCGTAGTTTGTTGGAGGCCAGAATTTGACTCTGTACCAGTGTTTTGTTATTATCGTCGAGCGACCGCCTCGTGGGTCACGTAGTCCAAAATGACGTTGTATTTCATTTTGAATTTACTACTCAGTCTTTAAATTCGTTTAGTCCTTATTCTTATCGAGTATTAAATGTCTTTTAAATTCCACATGTTTTTTATTTATTTATTTTTTTAATGTATTTTTTAAAATTCACATCTGTTTTTTTGAAATATTCATTTGTTTGAATTACCTTCGATTGATTTATAACATTTTTCAGCTGTTTTTATTTTGCCTTTCGGATGGACTTATTTTCTGATTTTCGTGGATTTTATTATTATTATAAATGATTTAATGTCACTATGACAACATGTTGAAGGGGAAATTATTTTTCCAATGTTTTTTATCCATTTGTTTTCGTTAGAATAAGTGGATTTTGTAATAAACGGAAAATATTTGCTTTAGTTTTTATTTTTTTTTAATTTTTATATATTTTTATTATTTTTTTTTTCCTCGAATATATTTTCATATTTCCTCGCTCTTTTGTTCATTTCAGGTGCAATGTGGGTGTATATTTTTGTATTTTTATTTTTTTCTACTTCCCTTTACGTTGCATTTTTATTTCAATTGAATTTTATAGTTTGTTTTCTATTGTTTTTTTTTTCAATTATTAAATGATGATTGAAGCGATAGATTTTTGGATTGAAATCATAATCGGATTTAAAGATGGTTTTTGGGTAGGGAGAATTTTGAATTTGTGTTTAAAATTGTCTAAATTTTATTTTTTATTATTATTTTAACACTTTAATTTCACTTCTTTTCTTATCGCGATACGACAGGAAAGCATTTTACCCATCCTTACCTGCTGGTTCCAAGGGGTTGAGCAATAAATCACCGGGGGGAAAGACCCCCAACACTATCTTTGGTGACAAATGTCACATGACTAACCATAATTCATAACGTGAGATTCGAAAATGGCAAATGATGGCCAATTTCATTTACGAGGTACCATCTTGACTCGAGGGAAATTTTCCCGTTATTTTCCCACCTTCGAATCCAACTGTTTTTTTTAAAAAAACTTTCATTCAAATTGAATTTTTATTATTTGAAAAAAACATTTTTAAGCGATTTGTTTTCTTTGCGGCTAAAACGATCGCATAAAACCGTCGAGTCGACGCAGATGTAAGTTTGATGAAGTGGGAACCACCTGAAAATATCGACTTCACATCGAAAATGGGTTGGGTTTGGAAGGGGTCGAAGGGTCTCTCGAATCCCCTTCGGATTGCTAAGGCGGCCACTTGGCCCTCGTCCGATCGATGCAAATCAATCGCGAGGAAAAGACGAATGTTGTCGTGTGTTTAAACTTGTATTTTCTTAAACAAAGGATTTTAGAGAAATGTTGAAATTTGATTTATTTTTATTTCGGAATATAGCTTAATCCCTTTGGTAGTAAAATTTATCTTACAGAACTAATTACCAACATGGGATAAATAATTCATTTATTGATTAAATCCAACTTTTTATTTATTCATGTGTTTTTTGAATTTCTTTTTATAATTTAATTCGTTTGTTTGATTTTTCTTAAAGAATTTTATGGTTAAATAAAATATTTAGAAATTTAGTTTTGAATTATTTGACGATCGCAACTCGATTAAAGACGAGAGTGTATAAAACGATACGATCGAGTTGAAATGCCAAGCATTTTAGAATCGCATATATACCTTATTGACGACATAAACTCGCAACCGTCACACTCTCATTCACAGCGGGACCATTTGAAATTCATTTGGGATTTTTGTTTTGTATTCAGAGAGTGACGGAAACGTCTTTGCTTTGCGCGTTTCATCAAGCGTGTGCACTTTCCACTCCTTGCATTATCAGCTCACACCATCAATCTCCTACTTTTCCCTGTCCCAACTGCACCCGAGCTCATCACCTGCAACCAAAAATCTCCATCGTAAAATAAATAAGGAAAAGACCAAAGAAAAACTCGTTGATTTCAATTTCCATTTATCAAGACGAATGTTTTGAGCCGCAATTTTATTTCCAGGTCTGTTCACATTCCACTCGTTTCGACCACCAACAAACCACCGCTCGTAAAAACCGTTTCGCCCACTAATCAACGGCTCGGTGGGGGGTGAGGGTGGACTCGAGAGGATTAGGAGCGGATCAAGGAACACACGTTAAGCGCCAAAACCGTCACGACTTGCGTCGCGCCGTGTCCCACTTTTCTAATTGGCTGTCGTATTCGACTTCGATCATAGTTAAATGCCACGACAGCAAATCGATGACTTTGAATTTATATTTTTTTTATTTTTTTTTATACATAATTTCCGGTGTATTGTTAATACCAGTTTTGAATGGAGTCAATAGAGTGTCTACAGTTTGTATTTCAACGAATTTCCTGTCTAAACAATTAGTTATATATGTGAATATAGATATAGAAATGAAGGAGTGGATTGGGCGCACCTGGGCTTAGGTGGTCGAAAAAAAGCCACTTCCGGACTGGTGATGGAGGAGAACCAGAATTTTCCACACCCAACCGTGGTCGGGTTGGAAATAACAAAGAGATGTGTTGTGTGTGTTTCATGCGGGGTGGATATTGAATAGATTTTCGTCGACTGAAATGAATAATGTCGTGTGGACTCCGTTGAATGAAATTGCGGACTTAAATTGAATTTTGAATTGCGACTGTGAGAATATCAAAGTCTTAGAAACGAGTTGAGAATCATAACGAATGAATAAATTGCAATAAAATAAATTTTTTTAATAATTTTTTTTTTTTTTAAAGGTGAGGACGTTATTTGTGAGCGGATTACCAATGGATGCAAAACCTCGAGAACTTTACTTGCTCTTTCGAGCGTACAAGGTAAAAAAGAAATTAAAAGATTTTAAGCTCTCTTGAGATATAAAAATAAGGCGAAATAGAATTTTTATTATTTTATGGGAGACGGAATAAGGGGTTTTAATGTAAGAGAAGCGTGAAATTGAGTTGGAGCCCCAGACGAATGAACTTTGACGTCATTAAAATAATTGTCGTGTAGATGCATAAACATGTCGTCGGTTTATTTGGTGGAGAAGCGACGGCATGTTAACACACTCGAATCGAGTAAATAACTGGGAATCCTCGCGTGCGCTCCAAAGATAAACTCGAGTTGCCCACACAACTCAACTTTTCACATAGGTGCTTTTCGTTAACTGATTTCTAATGTTTGCTCGTTTCCTTTTTTTTTAGGGATACGAAAGTTCTTTACTCAAAGTCACAAGCAAAAACGGAAAAACGGCGTCGGTGAGTCAAATGAAAATTTTATTTTCGTTATTTCTTACAAATGCGGGTATTTTTATTCTAATCATAATAAAAAATATTTTTTTACAACTCGAATTACGAGTTTTGTTTTAAAAAAATTAATCTAAAAAAATATTTTTTTTAATGATTAAATATTTAAAACCGCGAATAAGCAACCGACGGTGATGCCGCTACCCTGCATAGCACAAAGGGGTTGCAGCGAAGACGAAATACAGGCGGAGCTTTTACTTTGGTGATCGTATTCTCTCGTTTCCATGTTCAATTAAATCGGGATGGGGTGGTTTTTTTTTTTTTTTTTTTTTTTTAAAAAACGGATTACGTTTCCATTTATATCAAGTGCGTTGTACCAATTGAAACTTAATCACCGACTCATTTTAAAACGGCATTTGGATGTCTGCCATTGCCTAAATTGATGGCTCATCTTTTTCTTTGTTGCCATTCTCATCTTCACTTTAAAAGAAAACAAGTCAAATAATTTCACACTCTTGTCACAATCATTTCTCGAGAGAAAAATTGTATTTTTTTTTATTCAAATCCATACCGAAATTACTTTATGCATATGAAATTGAAAATTTATTTATTTATTGTAGCCTGTTGGTTTTGTGACCTTCAGCACTCGTGCAGGTGCCGAAGCAGCCAAACAAGCCCTGCAGGTGAGTTTTCTTTATTATTCTTTTTTTCTAAGGATGCCATGAATATTCAATTATTCATCGTCGTAATTACTCCTTTGATGCGATCAAAATTACTTTATGAGAAATTTCATTTCTAACTTTTCTTTTATCTCCTACTTAATTATAATTGAACTGTGTTAAAGACTTGTACGAGATGATAGGGTCGTCGCCCATTCTCAGATGATAATAATAACAGTCTTTTAACATTAACTGGTTTGACACGAGGCCAGACGTGAAACAAGCACCAGAATTACTTTTCAACCCATCGTTGTCACACTATAAACAAGTTTCTAATGCATTTTTTTTTTTACTAACTTAGAATTGAAATTTGTTTTCGTTTGTTCGTCACTTGTGAATAATTAGAAACTACTTCGCTCTTGTTTTTCTATGTTTGTTTTCTTCAAACGTTTCATTCTATTTGCTTATTCATCATTTTCGATTGCGCCCATTCATTCGAAATTGTTTTTTGATTTTTTTTTTTTTTTGTATTTTTTTTTTAATTAACGAAAAAATCCGCACATTCGAAATCAATAAAAATTTTGTTTTTTATTTATTTAAAAAAAATTTTTCAATTGAGTTTTATATTTAATTTTTTAATTTAAAAAGAACAAAACAAACATCACTTTAAAATAAAAAATCAATCGCAAACTAAAACGAAAATTAATTGCACTCGCGTGTAATAAACTCTAAAGAATGTGTGTGTTTGGCCATTGTTTATGTAGTAAAAACTAATTTTGTGTACAATTTATTGGAGAAAAACGCTCGAGATCTTAAATGAGAAAATGCGTCCTTTCGTGCGGACGAAGAAAATGAGTAAATTTTGAAGAAAATATTTAAAAATAATTTTTTTTTAAAAATAATTAACTAAAAAATTATCAATTAATAATTTAATTTCATTTTGATCTGTTTACATTTCCCTTTAACTTTAATCGCATTTTGTGCTTCGACAACTTAACTTTAATATATCGGCTTATTTCTCCTTTTGTTCTATTTATAGAATTTTTTTTTCATTTCTTACGTTTATTTTCTCAAAACAAGAATTATCGAATCCATTTAAAATTTATTCAAAATCCAATTTATTCTTTCATTTCAAATCCCAAACTTTAACCGATACGAAATCAATTCAATCATAGAAACATTAAATCAAAGTATTTTTTCTCTTCTCAATCAAATCAAGGCATAAAATCAGCATTTAAATACCTCATCTCCAAGCTTTCATTCTTACAAAAACATACGTAACCCATTCCAGACCCAAACCATAACCTTTTTAAGACCCCCACCTCTTTATTTACAAGCACCACATTCTTTATTCAATTCATACCCCACTTAAAAAAAAAAAAAATTCAAAAAATTCAAACTCAATAAACCTCTTTCCACCATCAAAATCCTCCTTCGCTAAGCTTATTTTCCCCACCAACAACAAACCATTAAAACAGTCGAGAATATAAATAGAAAAATAAAAATTCATGGCATTCTTTGATATTTTATTTACAATTTAATATCGTTTTTTTGGGGGGTTTTTTTGTTGTTAATTTAATGTTGAGTTGGGTGTTGATTGGACGTGGTTTTGCACCTGCAGCAGGGAGTGAAGTTCGACCCCGACATGCAGCAGACCATTCGACTGGAGTTTGCCAAAAGCAACACGAAGGTTAGCAAACCGAAACAACAGTCACCCCCTGTCGCTGCCACCCACCCCACTCTAGTGCACCCTTTCACGGGACGTAAGTATAGGTCACACCTTTCACTTTTAACTGACACCTGACACGTCTCTTTCACGTATTACACGTCTACGGGACGTGTCGGATTATTGATTTTCTCTGTTATTATTATATTTTAGAATAGATTAGAGTCATACTAAAGCGACCACTTTTCTTTTATTTATGTTTCATAGCGAAGTGGACGTTTTTGTGTGTTTTTTTAATGTTTATAATTATTTTCCTCACTGGTCTTAGCCTCATGCACTTTGCCTTCTGGGAAACAACAGCATCGAGTGGTGGAAAGATTCGATTTCTTTTGTTTTTTAAATTTTTTTTTTTTTTTTTTTTTGTTAATTGAATTAAATTTCTTTTTCTTCATCACTCGATTGAGGGTTTGCACCTCACGCGCACCTTAGTAGTGTCGTAGGCTGCTAATGGGAAATTCCGGTGGCCATGATGTGCGACCAAGTGTCGATCTTCACTTCCTGCCACGAGCAGAATTACATTTTGTTTTATACATTTTATATAAATATTTTATTTTTTAGTTTTTTTTTTTATATATTTTTCTCTGTTTTCTGATTGTTTCCACGGTTACCGTTTGGCCAATGACGAATTCATGAGACTCGAAATTCCCCGATGACATCAACTGACCCCTTCTTTAAACCCCCCACCCTCCAACTTTCGAATATCTCGACTTGACTAAGCTTATCGATCATACGAGATTTACTTTTATTCTCTGAAAATTCCTTGTTTTTTGCCCTTCCCATCAACGAGTCTCGTTTATTCTCGTATTGCGAGAGAAAATGTGTTTTTTTTCTACTTTTTTTTTCAATACGTTAAATAACGATGCGATCTCGCGGGATGATCGTCCATTTGCATTTTTATTTTTATTTTTATTGAGAGAATTTCAAATGTATTAAAATAAGTGCATGAAATTGCGCTTTCATCCACCCATTATTCGATCGAATCCAAATCGTTGCAAATTTTATCTAATTTCAATCAGAATTAATCGCCATTAATGACAAATTACATATTCGCGTTTAATATAACTTCCAACCGTTTATTAAATTACAAAATGCATCTAAAAGCATCTATCCGTATTTCCAGTTAAAAAAAAAAAAACAACAACAAAACATCATAACTCTAAATAAGAAAAAAAAAAGTCCATTAAAGGAAAATGATGTTTTATCTGAGCAAAAAATCCAGGAAAAACATGTTTCCATTAAATGGAAACGACGCCCTGATTAGACAAAAAAGCCTTTACCTGATGGCAACAAATGTAATGGCCGAATGCCCACACCCCACCCTTAAGGTTATACGATTGATGGCCGACGCTCGCGTTGCGTAATCGGGCGCGTGCGCCTGAAACATTCATGGTGTAAGATGAGAAACAATCTCCCGTATTGCATAATGCATCGAAGCGCAGGTGTGGTCAGGGGCGGCTTGGGGGGCAGTCTGACGCCATCTGCCCTCTCAAGAGACTCACCGAAAACCCACATTTTAATCATGCGTCGCTCGTTGTAATTTGGTTTAATTAAATTTGTAAAAATAAATGATTTTTTTTTTTTTTCAATTTTTCACTTGGAACTGCTATTAATTATTTATACTTTACTCTTTGCATTTTAAGTCAATTTTTTTTACCCAGAAGACCTGAGTGCTGCATTTTTTCCTGGTGCCCACGACGGGTGGCCTCATCATGCGGCCTTAGCGTACGCGGAATTACCAGCGGCCGCACTTCAGCACCCGGCCCTCGTTCATCCGGCGTTGCACGCTCAAGTTCCGGTGAGAAATATTTTGCTTTCTTATTTAAATAAATTAAATTAGTTTTATTTTGATCATTTTCAGCCGCCATTGACAATCCCACATCCCGCGCATGCGGCATTGGCTTCAGCTGCAATGCACGCTGCAATGCCCCATCCGCACTTGGTACCGAGTCCCGCCTTGGCCAGTCCGGTGGGGTCAACTTCGTCCACGTCGAGCACTCCTCCTTGCTCTACCTTATTCGTGGCTAATTTGGGTCAATTTGTATCCGAGCATGAGATTAAGGATATCTTTTCTAGGTCAGTTTTAACATGTGTCGTCTGCATAATTTCCCCCTATTATTTGAATTTTCGCGCGCTCATCGATCAATACTTTCTGGCTTATTAATTATAAAAATCCCAACTGCCATTTACTTGATTATTGTACCAGAAAACACTACTCGATAATGCAGGTAATGTATAGCTAATGAGACATTAGCCTTACAAATCGATCTTCATACAGATGCTAGTAATTTGAAGCAATTCGTTGGAAATATGGAAAATAATAAAATTTTCAATTGAGCAGATGGAAAATAAATGCAAAAATTGAAAAACGAAAAAAACATTTTTTTTTTTAAATTTCAATAATCGATTTCAATAATGACTTATTATAATCATAAGGAAAATATTTTTATTTTAAAAAAATTTGTGATTTAAAATTTTATAGAGAGAGAAAACCGTTATTTTTGAGTATAAAAAATGCATTTAGTTGATGTCATGATCATTTATTTAGTTTGTAGCCCGTTTCATAAATTTTCAAATCCCCATAGAAAAAGCTCATTCGAGTTTGATCATTAAGTAATGAGAAAAATGGCCATTTCATCCCTGAAAATTGCAGTCACATTTTGAAAAATATTTTATTAAGTTTAATTAAATTTTATTATTTATAAAATCGGTTATTTTTATATTTATTTTTTATATTTTTTTTCTATACGCAGTTTCCCAGGTTTCTGTCGGCTGCGCATGCACAATAAGGGCGGCGCCCCTGTTGCCTTCGTGGAGTATCAGGTAATCTGTTGATTATTATCGTTGACAGTGGCCATTTGTTCACATTCTTATTACGTATACGCAGGACGTACGTTTCGCAACGCAAGCCATGACCAATCTGCAGGGTTTCATATTACTCTCTTCGGATCGTGGGGGAATTCGAATTGAATACGCTAAGAATAAAATGGGCGAGGTCGGGACGTCAACCCCGCCTTGAGAATGTTCTCGGTAAATATAAAAGAGCACAAATCTTAATCATCCCAATCCCCTTTAATAACCAATAAGTCTCCCAAAATTACTCTTATTATTATTATATAACATTTTAAATATTATACATGAAATGTGGCGCCATCTAACCCGTAAAATTATTACTAATTTAACAAAATTTCTTTTCAAAGCTATAAAATAAGATATAAATGGGAAAATTGAATTCTCAAAGTAATTTTTCCCTATTTAAACAAACGTAAAATAAAACTGGTGGTAAACAAAATCGAGTTTTATGACATTGTCAATTACAATGGAGAAAGAGGAAAATTGCGAATGTCGAAATGTCAATATCACACTTAATGGCGAAAAAGACACGTGTCTTATATCTTGAGATAAAAAAATACTTAACAAGTACATTCGTAGATTCTTAATAAACTTCTAGTTTATCCTCGAGACATTACACGAGTGAAATTAACGCGGTAATAAAATAATGATGCATTCACTTAATTACCATTACTTTAAACAGTCTCCCTTAAAAGCATTTCATTATTCTCGATCATGTTTACGTTGTTTACGACAGGTAACGTGAAATATTAAAATGTCAAAATCCACTTTGCTTCCCATTGAGAAATAAACCACGAGTCTTTGATTTTCCGCTCCCACGAATTCGTTCCGATGAATTAAACCCAATGACAATTTTTTTATTATTAAACTCCAACATTGCGTAACGGGTGTTTTTGCTAGCGAAAAATTAGATAATGAAGTTAACATCATTAAATTTTTTTATTTTTTTAGAAGCACAAGGATGAGGCCGGTCACTCGTCTAATTCCCGTCTGGTTTGCTCAACGCCTTTAATCAGTTCAGCTTATTTTGACTTTGTCAGCGCCACAGCAATAAACCAAAGGGACATTCCGGCCCCTACGATGACATCATCTCTTGTGCTTTTTTTGTTTTTTTGCATCCGGTGGTTAATTTATTCCATTTATTTTGTTTGTACATATTTTCCCGCTCTCTGCTATATCTTATAAACGACAAGTGAATTTTTGAAATGCCGCGCGTTTGTTAAGCGTTTTTGAAAAAATTTTTTTCAAAATTCATTTGTCGAATTTTTTTTTTTGTGAAATTGAAAATAATACGTGCTTTTTACGAATTTTATTGTGTGAAGGAACATTTAATCCTAGAATTTTTTATTTTGCTCTTCTTTGCATATCACGTTGTTGCCGATCTTCTGGTTGAGGTTGTTTGAGGTATTTTTTCTTTAGCTCCATCTACGGGGGTTAAAAACATATCTTTGATGCCCGTTATATATAATATTATATATATTGAATTGTTTGTTGCCATTTTTTTGTTCCGACTCTCATCGACTCATCAACCAGTTTTTTCCGTCCAATAAACTAATGGAAAGAGGTTTTAATTATAAATTGATAATTTTTCGCCTGTCGAAAAATCGAACTGAGTGGTGGCCGCGGCATTTTTCAAAAAATTTTATCAATGCCTTATCTTTAAAAAAAATACAACAACAAATGTCGTGTAGAAAATATTATTATATATAAATATATATATAAAAGAAATACAAAAGAAAAGCTCGTGTGTCTTAATCCCGACAATCTTGGTCTGGTGGCCATTTTTAAAACATTATAGCGAAAAATTTTAAAAAACGTAAAAAAAAAATTATAAAAATTATAAAATTAAAAAAAAATTCCAAAAAAAATAATAATAATAACAAATTGCTTTATTTATATCATATTAGCCTCTTCGGAGGTGAAATTTAGCCTCAAAGTGTCTTTTCGATTTGCAGATAAAAAGAAATTTTAAATAAAAAAAAAAATATAGAAAATGATTATATTAATCCCAATTTAAATCCTTAATCTCGAGTCGTGCTCTTATTTTGTTTTTTTAAAAATTTGTTTGAAATGACGAAAGGTAAAAATGGGCATTGACTAAAGAGATTTGTTTGTAAAGCAATACTTTTAGATAATTAAGAAAAAAAAAATTTTCTTTTAAGTTTAGGCAAAAATCCTCGCCTATAGTGAGGATTATATCAAATTTGATTACAAATATCACGCTATTAATTAAAAAATTTAGTCTTTAAGAAATATAAAAATTGGAATTTTTTTTTTATGATGGAAAAAAAATGTTTAAATCGCTGATGATATTTTGCCAATTTAGTTGAATAGTTTTTAATGTGTAGTTTTTAACTGTTTGTCCCTTTGAAAAAAAAAAAAAAGAAAAAAAATGTGTAGTTTAAATAAATTATGCATAATCTATTTTTACTGAGATTGGATGTAGTTAATAATAATAACGAGAAATAAGAGAAACTCAGCATCAGTTGTTAGCGGCATCGAACTCATAAATTATGCAAGTTAACTTTATCATAAACTTTTATATATAATTCTATATAAATAATTATAAATAGGGGAAAAAATATTGTTTTTTTTCTGAAACTAGTCAGTGTTTTTTCAACGCAGCTGAGCTGATGATTCTGAGTACTTTGTAGTGTGTTCAGGTGCTGATTTTTTGAGACGAGTTACGATGAGTTTTCGAACTAAAAATCCTCAAGCAAAAATCGTGAAAGAATCGTTTTGTATTTTGTTTTTTATTTTCTTTTTTAAGCCTCTCGTCCAATCAAATAGCTCAATTGGCACAAAAATATAAATCAAAGAGCGAAAGTTCAAGTTATTAAAATTAATACTCAAAAAGGGGAATATTTTAGGCACTTTTTAAGAAATATAATAAAAGCACTTAATTTCAGATATAAATCCAAACGGTGACATTTTGAATGAGACGAGTGCGCTGTTTTTTGCTCTTAATGAAAATTTTACAATCTCCCCATAAAATCATACACAAACTTTTCTTTTATTTTCTTATTTAAAAAAAAACAACAAAAAAAACTTATTTATTGCTGTTTTATATTTATTTTAGTAATTTTGTTTTTTTTTTTCGAAAAAAAAAATTGTAATTAATTTTTGTCAAATGAGTACAATTAATTTTACTTTTATACCAAATGAATGTAAAAGGCATGTAAAATTGTAATGCATTGTATGACATATCACGGGTGGAAATTATTCGATTGATTTTTGCGCCAACTATTTGTAAAATACGAATTTTGTCTACTATTTATCGATCAAATTTTAGTTATTATTGATTCTGGATACGATTTTAGTATGTTATGATATGGCGAAAAAAAAAACTGTTGGAATGGAATATTTTGCTTTGAATTAATTGGTCATTTATTTGATTATATAATTTATGCTGTTAGTTAAAAAAAAAAATTCAAAAATGTTATATAACTCGAATCAAATGAGCCCTGATTCGAATGTTGAAAACAATGTAAAAGACCCTGTAATCATATCCGAGCAGAGCGAATTAATTTTTATTTCAAATGATTAACAAAAATATCAATTAATTAATTAATTAAATAAAAAAAACAAAAAAAAAATAACAATATCATCCTAAGAGTGCCTTGGTTGGCTTGGCTTCAATGCAGAATTTTTATGAGAATTTCTCTCTCTCTGTAAATCTTTCTCTCTCTCTCTCCTTACTTAAAAAAAAAACTAAATGTTTTTTGCCTGCTGGACAGGATGGTGCACAGGGTCTTGAAAAACCTTCTTTTAAAAAAAAAGACAAAAAAAAAATATCAAATCTGTTTGTGTGTGCTGATAGCGAACGTCATAAATCATCATTTTGGATGGTTTGACCATCCCATGCATATCCTAGACAAGGTTGTTTGCAGTGCCTTCTTATACAGCTCTTTTGCTTTTATTAAAACGGCAAAAAACAAATTTGTAATGTAATTGGAATTTTCTACCTGCCATTTCAGAGTTTGTCATTCCTTAAGCCTGATGAATAGGAATTATGTGAATAAGGGGGGGCTTAAGAGGTTAATTGTGGATGAGTTCTTTTTGGTATTTTTGAGGATATTTGAGAGGCGTGTTTTAGTTCAGATATACCGTTTGGAACTTTTAATGCAAATTCAATTGAACGCACTTGTTGCATGAACACCGAGCACACGTTAAATTTTCACATACAATTTCATGCATGTGAGTATTTTATTGTAATAATATAATAATTAATTACTAATAATTATTAATAATAATTAATAAGTTGTCCTATCTTATGTTGGCCTCTTATACTTTTTAAAACATGTATTTCGTCATAAAGTTCTTGTAGTATTCAAATTCATATCAAATCTTTTCATATTTTCCACTTTTAAATAATAATTTGTAGAAATTAAAAACTGCAGTTAAATCAACAGCACGAAATAGTTGGACCGAACAATTTCGTTTTCAATTTGAAAATGTTTTTTTTTCGTAACTCGAGAACGACATTAACATTCGTTTCGATATTAGTTTTGTTCGTGCAACGTTTCGAATTTCATGGGAATGTGAAATTATATTAAAGATAAGTACGAATGCATTAATAACGGCTGGAAAACGAATTTGAATATTAAATTTTTTTTTCAACATCTTTGAATCATAAAAATATTAAATTCGTACGAAAATTTTATTATTATTCAAAATTTAATCTTACCAAAATTCATTTAAAATTAGATTAAAACAAATCACTACAAATATCATTTTGTAAGTATTGTCGCCAAAAGAGCCATACGAACGTATAATCCGTTTTCAGCTTGTCTGAAATACGCCGCTCTCGGATCGCTATCGAATAAAGGACTGGAAAAAAGATTGGTTAAAACTAGAATTCTTTAAATTAATATCTTTAAAAATGTAATTCACCTTATTTCTGCTAATCTTGGTAATGGATGCATCACTATCATCTTAGCTTTTGCTTTTGCCATCAATTTCGGTGTAATTACAAAATGACCGCACGCATTTTTATAGTCTTCTTCAGTCGCGAAACGTTCTTTTTGTATTCGGGTCATATATAAAACATCCGTATCGATTATAGCTCTTTCGAGATTATCGAATTCTTCTTGTTCGATGCCTCGCGAAGCGACCATTTCTTTGATACTTTCAGGCATCTCCAAACCAGGAGCAGCAACATATCGTAATACAACATTGTATAAAGTTAATAATCGTGCCAACGAATGTACAGTGCGACCATTTTTCAAATCGCCAACCAAAGTTATCTACAAATTATTTTAAAAAATTAAAAAAATGAATTTAATTAAATTTAAAAAAAGTACCGTGAGATTGTTAACAGTGCCAATTTCTTCTCTTATTGTAAACACATCGAGCAATGCTTGGGTTGGGTGTTCACCAATTCCATCCCCGCCGTTTATAATTGGGACTGATGAACATGGCGCTGCTTTCTAATAATAATTTTAATGTTTTAAATAAACATTAATTTTTAATTTTAAAAAAATTAAAACTTACCGCAGCTGATCCTTTATGTGGATGTCTCAATACAATGACATCGCAGTTATTCGATACCATTCTTATGGTATCCTCTAAACTTTCACCTTTTTGTATAGACGATGAAATCGAATCGAGACAGTAAAACGACCCGCCAAGACAATGCATTGCACTGGCAAATGAATGATGTGTACGTGTACTCACTTCGTAAAATACTAAACTCATTAATTTACCCTAAATAAAATAAATAAGCTTTAAATTAAAACAATGAAAATATAATTGCAAATACCTTTAAAATTGAATTTATGGGTTTATCTCTCGCTAATGGATGTCGTAAGTAATGAGCAAATTTAAATAAAACATTGAGTTGTTCTTTGTTAAACATTTCGACACTCAAAACATGTTTTCCTCTCATTCCGATCGTTGAAAGTCGAGCGAGCCATTCGTTTATTCCACCTCCATCTGTCGTAATAGGATCTTTAACGGCTTTTGATACGCCCAGAGTTTTAAGCATTTCTTGGTATAATTCTGTCAATCAAAATAAAATAAATTTTTAAATTTTATTTACTAGAAATTTAATATAAAAACCATTTGTTTGCTTCTCCAACATCGTTTTCTCTGCTTCTAAATCGGAACTGATCGCATCCCCAGCACCTGAAACCTGATAAATGATTTGTTTTTGATTTTAAGTCAATTTTAATATTTAATTATTTATTTACCACTGGTGATTTTGGTAAAATCGATTTCTTTATTTCGTCTCTTTTATAACAAACATCTTGCCCGTAACCTGGTTTTGCAAGTACTTGACCATCGACAAAAGCTACTTCGCGGTTTAGAACAACTCGACGAACCTTTCCTTGAAGTTTGCGATTAGTAAATGGTGTCCAACCGGCTTTAGTAAAGCTCGTTTTCTCTCCGACAACCCATTCGTCGTCTAAATCTACTTCTATGTACGTATTATCTTGATCTGGTAATTTGAAAATTTGTTTTGGGTTGTGATGCAACTTTTTCTCGATATCCTAATCAGAAAAAAAATTCAAAATTGATTTTAAGACATAAAATTCAATAATAAATACATCTAAAGTCAATTTTCCCTCCGCAACTGCTGTAAGTAGTAATGGCAACATCGTTTCTAAGCCAGGAAATCCAGGGGGTGGATTATCCCCTAATTTCTCTTCCAAAGTGTGAGGTGCTATAAACATTAATTTAATATTTATTTATTTAATAAATAATTTATTTTACCATGATCAGTTGCAAAACAATCAATGACATTCAAATTGCTCCACAGCGATTTACGATCTTCGTCGGTACCAATCTTCGGTCGCACTTGAGATTTAGCATCCCCAAGATTAACTAAATCTTCTTCTGTTATAAATAAATGATGCGGACTCACTTCGCACGTTATAGGTAAACCTCGTTTTTTAGCTTTGCGAATCATTTCAATCTGAAATGCAATAAATTTAATAAAAATTTATTAAATAAATAAAAATAAGTGAATAAAAACCTCTTCTTTCTTAGCAACATGACAGACATGCACAGGTCGTTGATATAAACATAAAAGTCCTATAACACTAGCCAATGTCATTCCTTCGGCATGAACAAGTATTGGCAATGTTTTGGGCCAATGTTCGAAATGTTGCATCAAAGCATCGGCGGTGTTCATTTTAAGTGTTGAATAAGTATCGTTTAAGTACATCTTTAATCCAATCACTTCAGAAGACAATTGAGAAATTATTTCAGCATTCGTTGTAGTCGCTCCTGCAATTATTGCGTAATCGCAACGTGCACCTTTCGCGGCACACTAAAAACCACATTAAACATTAAAAAAAAAAAATTTTTAAAGTAATTATTAAATTTACCTCTTTCATCAATGCCAACGATTCCTTATCAATAACAGCTGGATTTGTGTTCGGCATTACTCCAACGAGAGTTATTCCTCCAGCCAATGCAGCGGCTGTTCCAGAAGCAAAATCTTCTTTGTGCGTAGCACCGGGTTCTCTCAGATGAACATGCATGTCGATCAAACCTAAAATAAATTTAAAAAATTTTAAAATATAATTTAAATACCATAATTAAACTGCATATTTTACCGGGTAATCGTACGATTCTTCTCGAACAAATACTATCTATGTGTGTTTGTACGTGCGGCGGCCTGCGCCCAATTAGACGTAGAGCTTCGATTAATAATTTGGCACATTTAATATCGGTTATGAGTGGTATCGAGTAATCAACAGCCATTCGCCTCGTTTGGTAACCGTAAGTCATAAAAGATGAAACTCTACGCGAACCACTAGATCTCATTGAAAGATTTATAACGAGATCAAATTCCTTTTTAGCTAAATAATCAGCGATATGAAGTAATTCGGTATTAGTTGCATTTTCTCCAATGTTTGAAAATGGCCAAGATACCGACTGAACCTAAAAAATAAATAATTACTTATAAATTCTAAAAAATATTATTATTAAGTTCAATTTACATTTAAAGAGCTATCGTAATCGTTGTAAAAATCAGCAGTACCACTGCTACCGTATAATTGATATCCCATTTTCTGTAAAACTCGAACACTTGCGGCTAATTCTCTTTTATGCCCGATCGAACCAATTGATAATAAAATATTCTTCTTAGGAATGCAAAATCCAGTGCTAATCATGGCTTTTAAATACGCTTCGTATCGATTTTCACCGAAACAAGCCACTTCGCCGGTGCTGGCCATTTCGACTCCGAGCATCACGTCGGCTCCGGCCAAACGGGAAAAGGAAAATTGAGGAACCTTAAATTTTTTTTAGGAATTAAATATTTTTTAAAAAAAATCGAATTTCTTTCTTATTACCTTAACTCCAACTTTGTTTGATCGCGGTGTATCGTCAACAGAACTAATATCCCCTTCACCAATAATGGCTCTTGTTGCAATAGCAACAAAATCGCAATCCAATACTTTGGAAACAAATGGAAAAGATCTTGAAACTCGTAAATTGCATTCAATTACACTTAATTGATTATCCTAAAAATAAAAAATATTTTTAAAATATTTAAATTAATTTTCATAATTTAATTACTTTTGCAATAAGTTGCAAATTAAACGGTCCAGTAACGCACAATGATTCACCGATCTTGCGAGAAATGTCTGATATCATTTGTAACGTTTCTTTATTTATATCTTGAGATGGAATAACTAAAGTAGCATCGCCCGAATGTACACCCGCATTTTCAACGTGTTCGCAGATGGCCATACATAAAACTTTACCATCTTTAGCAACGGCGTCAACGTCAATTTCCTTTAATTAAATACTATTAAAATAAAAAATATTTCTAAAAAATCAATTTTACCTTTGCTTCTAAAATAAATTTCGATATAACAACGGGTTGAGTGGGTGATAGAGCAGTGGCTTCACTTAAATACGATTTCAAGTCTTTGTCGGTATAAGCAACGTTCATTGCTGCTCCACTTAATACGTACGAAGGTCGTACCAAACATGGATATCCAACACTGTTACAAAATTTAAACGCAGACTAAAATAAAAAATATAAATTTAATAAAACATAAATTTAAATAAAAAAAATAATATTTTTACCTCTAAATTTGAAAGAACTTTCCACTGCGGTTGAGAAATCTTCTTTTCATCCAACATTCGTGAAAACTTGAATCTATTTTCAGCTCCATCAATCGAATCTGCACTAGTTCCTAATATTCTAACCTAAAAAATAAAAATGTAAATTAAAACTATCAATAAATTTTAATTTATTTACATTTCTCATGTGAAGTAACATCGCAATATTATTCGGCAATTGTCCACCCATACTTAAAATAACACCAATTGGATCCTCCAATTCGTAGATATCGACAACACGCTAAAATTATATTTAAGAAAATTAAAATATAAATTCTATTTAATTAAAAAAATTATTACCTCGAATGAGATTTCATCGAAATATAATCGATCACACATGTCGTAATCAGTACTAACAGTCTCAGGATTACAATTAATCATTATAGTTTTCTTTCCTAATTTCCTCAATTCTTTAATACATCCAACAGCGCACCAATCAAATTCAACCGAACTTCCAATTCGATACACACCGGATCCCAAAACCATAATATGATCACCAGAAAATGATAAATCGTGGCAATTGGCATTGTAAGTCATGTATAAATAATTTGTTACAGCAGGCCATTCAGCTGCGACTGTGTCTATTTGCTTCACAAATGGTTTAACACCTTGAGCTTTTCGCGCTTCACAAACTAAAGACTCAGTCCTAAAAATGTATAAAATTAATTCACAAAAATATTTAATTAAAATTAACTTACGTATTGACACAATCGGCGATTTGTTTATCTGAAAATCCCAACTGTTTAGCTCTTAATAGCACGTCATAACTCAGAATTTCATTCTGTTTAATATAAAAATCGTTAATTAAAAATATCATTTTTAAATATTTTAATTTCTATACCACTGCTTCTTGCATATCGGTAGTTACGTCTTTTAATTTCGGTTCCAAAGCTTCTAATGCTAATTCACAAAGAATAATATTCCTCATTTTATTTAAAAACCATGGATCTATTTTAGTTAATTCGTATAATTTTTCTATTGTGTAACCAGCGCGAATTGCCGCAGCCAATGCTAACATTCGTTTGTCAGTTGGGTAAATCAATTCCTAATTTTAAATATTTATTAATCAGAAAATTTATTAAGAAAAGTAAAATTGAAATCAAACCTTTTCTGAAACACTTTTAATCGTAGAATTAAATCCAGATAAAGATTCGTCAGCCATTCGAAAAGCCTTTTGCAGCGCTTCCTCAAAATTCCTACCAATAGCCATTACTTCACCCACACTTTTCATTGAACTTCCGAGCTAAAATTCAAAATTTTAATTTAAAAAAAAATATTTTTATAATTTTTATTCGCTTTTACTTTAGTGCTGACATGACTAAATTTTCCAAAATCCCATCGAGGTATTTTAACCACACAATAGTCAAGACTAGGTTCAAAGCAGGCTGTTGTTGAATTAGTTACTGAATTCTTTAAGTTTGGTAAGCTGTGTCCTAAAGCTAATTTAGCAGCTATATATGCTAATGGATAACCAGTTGCCTTGCTAGCTAAAGCTGAACTTCTGGATAATCTTGCATTTACTTCGATTATGTAATACTATAAAGCAATTAATAATTAAAAATGATTTTATTATTTTTAAAAGAAAATTACCAATTGCGAATCGGGTTTAAGCGCGTATTGAATGTTGCATTCGCCGACAATTTTTAAATGACGTACGACTTTAATCGCTGTTGTTCGCAGCATATTGTATTCGGCATCTGTCAATGTCTGACTCGGTGCTACGACTATTGATTCGCCAGTATGGATTCCCAATGGATCCACATTCTCCATGTTACAAACCTAAAAAAATATTTTTTTTAAAAAAATAAAATCATTAAATTAAATCATTAATCATTTGATTAAAAAGTCTAATTTACCGTAATGCAATTATCATAAGCATCGCGCACGACTTCGTATTCAACTTCTTTCCATCCTTTAAGTGATTTGTCTATCAAAACCTGATTAGAATGTATAAAAGATTGTCTAAGAATCACTAATAATTCTTCT
This sequence comes from Henia vesuviana, assembly GCA_034696185.1. Classification (NCBI taxonomy): domain Eukaryota; kingdom Metazoa; phylum Arthropoda; class Chilopoda; order Geophilomorpha; family Dignathodontidae; genus Henia; species Henia vesuviana. Next base: position 3,659 of record JAQFZU010000370.1, on the reverse strand, counting down.
TTGTTATCGGCGAAACCAGATCCAAGGCCACCCAAAGCAAAATCTGCTCGAACTAAAACCGGATAACCGAGCTCTTCGGCAATAGCAATGGCCTAAATATCAATTGAATTAATAAATTTTTGCAAAATTTGTTTAAAAACTGTTACCTGATCTTGCTCAGTAGCTGATGCACTTGGAGCAACTTTTTCCCCAATTTCAGCCATCATAGTTGAAAATAGTTTACGATCTTCCGAATTCTGAATCGAATAAATCGGAGTTCCAAGCACTCGCACGTTATATTTACTCAAAATTCCCTTTTCGTTTAATTTAAGACCACAATTAAGTGCCGTTTGACCGCCGAAAGTTAATAAAATGCCATCGGGTCTTTCAGATTTAATAACTTCTTCCACGTAGTGTTCGGTGATAGGTAAAAAGTAAACGTTATCGGCTAATCCTTTCGATGTTTGTACCGTTGCTATGTTTGGATTGATGAGAACTGTGTGAACTTTCTCTTCGCGAAGTGCTTTTATTGCCTGGAATTTTATTAATTAATTAAAAAATAATTTTTAATTTATTATATATTTACTTGTGATCCTGAATAGTCAAATTCACCCGCTTGACCAATACTCAAACCACCTGAACCCAAAATAAGTACTTTTTTGGGTTTAGAAGTTACAGGAACATCGATTACTTCAAGATTTTTATTCAATATTGATTTGATGTTTGGCCTAAAATCAATTTAATTTATAATTATTAAATGCATTAATAGTTTCCTTTCAATACATACATTTTGCCCGTATTCTTCGACGTGTTAACGGCTTCTAAAAATACATCAAATAAAAGTTCCAAATCGGTTGGTCCAGCTTTGTGTTCGGGATGAAATTGGACACTAAAAATGAAATAAAATTTAAAATTTACTTAAAATCAAAATTACTTTTAATTAATAACCTAAAAAACGGCTTGGTAGAATGAATAATTCCTTCATTCGAATTATCGTTGCAATTAGTGAAAAGTATTTCCCAGTTTTCAGGTAATTTTAAAGTATCAACAGCAAAACCATGATTTTGAGATGTAATAAAACATCGATTACTGCCTTCGTGCACGCAAGGTTGATTATGTCCACGATTTCCAAATCTTAGAAAAATAATTGATTAAATTAATTAAAATTTATTTTAATTATTATAAACCATACTTCATTTTATAAGTTTTCATTCCAGCAGCTTGAGCCAGAATTTGATTCCCCAAACAAATACCAAATATTGGTTTACATGAATCAGATACAAGTGCTTTAGCAATTGATTTTACTGTCTCCATGCATTTGTTAGGATCCCCTGGACCGTTACTTATAAATAATCCGTCGTAATCTGAATAAAAATTACTTTTATATCATCAACTGTAAATAAATCGAATTAAAAACTTACCATTTTCATTTAATGCGTGATTCCAAGGAACAATTTTGACAGCTGCTCCTCTCGCAATCATATTTCTAACCTGATTGTATTTTAAACCGCAATCTATGATTGTAATTCTCGGATTTCCATTTGGATTGTATACTTTTATGTCCTAATTTTAAAAAATTTATTTTAAAAATTTTAAAATATTTTAAAATAATAAAAATATACCGAACGAGAAACTTCTGCAACCAAATTTCGTTGGTTTGGGTCATCAAATACGATTGAATCTGGGTCGTCATTCTCAAGAACAATCTGTACAAATATATCAATTTAATTTAAATATTATTTTAAATAAGAAATTGTTTACTTTGCCCAAAATCGAGCCTTGAGTTCGAACTTTTTTAGTTAATTCTCTCGTATCAATTCCTATAATTCAAAAAAATGATTTGATATATAAAAAAATATCAAATATAAAATGTAAACCTTCAATTCCAGGTATTCCTTCATTCTCCATCCATTTCGCCAATGATTTCGATGCATTCCAATGATGATAATGTTCACTAACTTCCCCTACAATCAACCCAGAAGCCCATATTCGCTCCGATTCAAACCATCTGCAAAAGATACAATTTAAAAATTATTATTTTAAATAAAATTTTGTTTTTTTTACTTTGGTATATCGAATGAATCTCTCTCATCTGATGGTACGCCATAATTTCCAATTAATGGATAAGTAAGAATGATAATTTGAGATCTGTATGATGGGTCTGTGAGCGCTTCTACGTAGCCAACCATCCCAGTCTGAAAAACTATTTAAAAATATATATATAATAAACATGCAAATTAATATTTAAAAACACTATAATTTACCAACTTCACCCGCAATACTTTTTGCGGCACCGAAATGTTTGCCCGTAAAGACAGTTCCATCTTCGAGATAAATTGTTGCCTTCATTTTTCCCGCAAAAAACGATAATTATCTAGGGATAATAAAACAGATAATTAAATGAATTTGATATGATATCGTCTGCTTTCAAAGTTATTAATAAAAATTGACACTTGGATGATGTTGGCGCTATTGTCGATAGATTACGTCATTTCAAAAGCGAGCACGTTTCATGCAGTGTGTGCCATGTTTCGTGGCTTCATTTTCAATTTATTAAATTCACATTTTACTCACGTTTTTTGAATTTTAGAATCATTGAATAAAGATTTATAATATTTTGTAAAAATCATAAAGTCAATTGTTAGAATTATTCAATCTCTAAGTCAGATTAAAATACCTTTTATAGCTGTCAGATTTCAACTAAACTTGAATTCCAATTTAAGCGAGTAACAAATCTCGATTACAATAAATAAATTTAAAAATGCAAATCTTACGTATTAAATTATAAGATGAAATGAAGTGTCAAGATGCTTTGTCCATACGGTTTTTGCCGGCGGCTGCCATCAGCCATGATCATGTGACTTAATGCGTCACGAAAACAATTGGACATCGGCATCAATTTAATCCTGACTTTAAAATATTAGACAAAACAAAGTTTCAGGTATCATTCGAAAGATGAAAACGTAACACTATCTGACGGTAAATTTATTTTATAAATTAAAAATTAATTCAGAGATTAATAAAAACTAAATTCTTATGAGTTGTGACTTCACTATGAAATAGTTAAATAAAACAATTTTACCTGATATTCCAAAGTTTCTGTGCACGTTGTTACAGCCACATTGAAAGTGAAACACGATTCTTTTGTTCTTGAAAAGATCCAATTAAAGTATAGGGTGAGAACTAACCAATTGAGACTGAGATCCTAATCCTGTGACAAATTTTAATCTCAAGTTATCAGTCATTTGACAACGATTAACAATTTTAAAACATGCCACATTTAAAAAATATATTTTTGCATTTTTTTAAAGTTATTAAAGTTAAAAATGCAATCATTGTTGATTTTATATATACTAACTTGAGTAGTCAATTAGTTTAAAAATTAATAAATTTGCACTTGACCATGCATTTGATCATGTTGCTTCTTTGGCTCCATGGAAACAACAAAACCAATAATTATAGTTACTAAGTGTTTCGCTCTATCCAAGGTCGCACAGATTTACAAGAAAATTGCGACATAAGTATTTACATTCGTGCATTATAAGTGTAACATATGCCAGTTTGACAAGAATCGTTTGAGGCAATGACTAAAAGTGAAAAAACTGTGTCTAATGGGTATTTTGTCAGTGAATCATTGTGAATCGGGTGAGTTAAGTAACAGAATTTTAATCTAACAAAAT
>JAQFZU010000369.1:0-29133 GCA_034696185.1 Henia vesuviana | reverse complement strand
ATAGTTTAGGAATTGATTGTAATATATTTGAAGGAAATGAAATTTTGGTAAGCAATGCAAAGATGGATTATTTTTTTAAAGTCGCATTATTTATTAATATTTAATAACTTAATAGAAACAGGTAAAAGTCGACCAAAATCGTTGTGGCTTTTGCGAAAATCTTATTTTCATAATAAAATGATAATTTGATGTTGATTTGTCCCTCGAGTCTAATGTGACCTAAAATCCACTTAATTCACATTTGTTTTTTCAATTATCTTAAAAATTTATAATGACATAATTTCCGATGGAGGAAGTGCGGTATTTAAAAAAAATTGATTAAATTAAATTTAGTGATTATTAGGTCTCGCACAAAACAAGAAAAGTGTGACAAATAAAAAGAAGCGAATTGGCAAAATGGCGCATCAAGTGTATTGCGTCATTTCTTTTCCCCGCTACATTACAGTCGGTGCGCTTTATTTTCGAGTCGTTAAGGTGTCGTTTTAAAGACCCTACTGCGTCCTTACTTGCGCTATTGCACTCGGTGTCGTCAATGTTGACATTAAGAGTTGTTGGTGCAGGCGTTATTGCTGCGGTTAATTTAATTAGTCTTATCTCGACGTCCATTTTCATTCAACCTTGGCTCTACATATATACTGTTGCTGTTTGACTCATTTGATTCTATTCAATTGTTGACATTCACATTCGAGCCAATTACGGTCGTATATCAAATACCATTGAGGTAGGGGCTTAAGGCTAATAACGGTCTAATTACTTATTATTTCACGACTTAAAAATTTCATCGTTAAATTATTTTTTTAAAAAGAACAATTCATAAAAACCACCCAACTCGTTTCTTCTTTCCTACACGTGGCCCTGATGAAAACCGGAAGTGATTCATATGTCAGGGTCGTCAATCGTCGTATGGGAGGAGATGCGAAGGACATTTCGTATGTGAATGTCATAAGGAATGCGCGCGATAACGCGATAAAGGCCAAATTAGTACAAAAATTATTTTTGTGAGTATAATTTCTTTAATCATATTTTTAAAATACATTTTAATGTTGTTTACATAAACGAAAACTGCGCTCATCTTAAAAATAGATTTATTTTCTTTTAATTTTTTTTTTCCAAATTTATTTTTTTACTTTTTTCTCCCGAGCGGGTCTTACGAAATGATTCATGGCTTCTTCCTTCCGTAACAGCTGTTGGTGTAAGGCTATGGCAGGAATTTACATGTTGGTAGGTCAAGTCGCAAAAAAAAATTGTGGAAACCCTGACATGGTTTAGTGAGACGGAGCTACGTAACAATCGACATTTTGTTTTGGTCGAAACGAGTTGTACAATGAAATGAGTAAATTTATTACGTGCGGATGATTTTGATTAATTGAAAGGTAATTGAAAAATAATTAGAGGAAAGGTCAAAGGATGACGAAGATGACGTAATTACTGTAATGCGGAAGTGTCTTAACTTTTGGTACGTGATTAATGAAGGGATTTGCGGGGGGAAAATCATTTCGATGCATTATCGCTAAATTTTCTTTTTTCTAAAAAATTAATAAGTAATTTGAGACTATTACTAAGATGCGTTTAACCAATACCAAAAGAGTAATTTTTATATGCGCAATCTTTTCGTAAAGAAAAATGATTCGCTTTTATTTATGGAATTTTTATATTTTATATTCCCATTTGTTTCGAGATAAATTGGCATTTAAAACCGCTTTCACGTTTACTCTCTCTTTTAACTTAACTTTGACTCGTAAAACTTAACTCGGATTTTTTTCTTCATTTTTTTTAAAAATTTTAAACGTCGCTTTAAACCATAAAAATTTTAATACTGAATTTGTGAATCTTTAAAAATAAGAATTAAAAAAAAATTATCGAAAAAAATTTTTTTTAGCCATCGTTTTAAAAATTAAAAAAAAATAGTTGAAAGTGAAATATAAGTTGACAAGAAAATTAATATCCGTAAAAATAGGCGTTTTAGAGATAACTAATGGATGAGATGAGCAGGATAAAAGGTCAAATGCAACTCCCATAGGTTTAACGCAGCACTTAACATTGAGTTTAACCGAGTAAAATTCTCGTGTAGAGGTATTCATTGGTGCAAGTTGGTGATTAGGAGTTGCATTTTTCTTGTTAAAGATGGCGGTCTAAGAAAAAGGGAATGTCATCTAGAGATGGCTCATATAACCCATCCGCCATTACCGTCTTTTCTGATCAAAGCTCCGAGGCAGAAGCGTCCCTCTTTCACGGCCCATTAACGCCCTCTTTCACCTTAAAAGCCAACCCAGAAGGCCATTGGCGAAAATGTCTGCCTGTTGCCACTCCACCCCCGCCAAACCGAGCTGCGGTTCCACGAAGAGGAAAGAAAAAAATATAAAAATGGCGTAGTTTGGTAAGGCGTTGTACGGGTGGAAGGTGAACCGCGTTCCTCAGCGTCCTGAGAACGACGATGCAAATGAGCGCCACTAGCACCTCATCGGTCGGTTGAAGTGAAGTGGAGGGGAAAAAGAGTTTTTCGCACTGAGAACAGGAGATACGAGATGAGAGGTTGGGTTAGACCTAATGTAATGGGGCTCGAGGGAAATGTGCGAATTAAGAATTGATGCTGATCCACGTGATCATAGCGCCCGAAATAAATAACGTGTAAATAATGAAGCTTTTTCTTTTTATTTATTTTATTTTTTAGCTGTTTTTTTTTGTGGGGGAGGGGGGAAAATAATTTCAGTTTTTTTGTTTTTTTTGTTTGTAGTCGTTTTTGGGTTGTTTTCACTCCATTTGCTTTATCCGTAAAATGTTTTCTTTCGCTGTGTCTTAAACACTCGGTTTGTTTGATGACTCGTTTGATCACTATCATTTTCGCTGGGCTCCAATTTCATGATTTCGTCTCATTCACCTCTTCATCTCTCTCATCCCGTGTCTTGCCCTTCTCCCTTTTTATTCTCCATTACGTGATGGGTCGATCTGACACGAATTCCCTTCACCCCTTTCCTTCCTTCCTGATGATTCTCCAAACCCACAACAAGTTCCGATATTACAGTGCTGCTTGGGTTTTTTTTTATATTTATTTATACAAATTATTAAAGTAGGAATGACTTTTGGTTTTTATTATTTTTTTTACGAATAACTGACGTAATTATTATTTTTCTCGAAATTACTTTCATGTGTTTTTAATATTTGTTATTCTCGGGAAAAAAAAATTTTTAAAAGTAAAATTAATTTCCTACAGTAGCAATGCAGTTTGAAAATATCTGCAATGGTCCAAATACTGCAGATTTTTCTACCAAAGGTCAATAAATGAGAAAAAGATTAGTATTTGACAAAATGAGACGTAGAAAAGTTTAAAAATAAATAAGAAAAATCAGTTTTGAGTTAAACAAAATAAATAAAAATTAACTTGGAACTAACATCATAAGTTTATCTAAATTAATTAACAACAACACGTCGAAACAAACTCGTGTCATTTGAATCCCACGACGCTTCACTTCAAGAATCGAGTGAATTAAAAGTTGATGAAGTACAAACAATAAATACAAGGTTGAACGTAAATTATTCACGATCTAAAATGTATTCGTTTAATAATTAACAGAGTTTAAAGGTTATTCGATGCCCACTTTAACCCCTTCGCACATCCATATTTCTTCATTCCTAAAGCACGCGTTAATTACCCGTAGACAAAATAGTTTTTCAGTCGTTTATCAACTTTAAAAAATGCAAATTTTAAATTAAAAAAAAAGTCGACGACGCTCACCCACACCCTGCAACGGTGAGTCACAGATCGGCGATCCTTACAAGGCCTGATTGGATGACTCGAAGGCGGTTAGGTCCTTGAAGATACTGCTGACCTATTCTTTTAAAGTTAGTTGGACGAAGAGTCTCTCGTGGGGACTCGTGCACATGTTGCGCTCGTTAATTAATTCCGACCGTCGCTGGTGTCTTGTCTCGGAGCGCCTTTCGCACACTTACATAAGTCGTGTATTGATTATGTCAACCTGCGAATGAGTTATCGGTAACGTCCATGTCACTACACTCGGTCTCCGATGCATATCACGTGTCATAAATCTCTTTTTCAAATCTTGTTTTGATTACGATCTTTGAAAATTATATTAATTAAATTTTTTTTTGTTATTTATTTTCAGATTTTTTAAGCCCTTTTTTTTACTCCGCCAAGGAGAGCTTGAGCAACCACGATCTACTCCTTCGTGCACCCCGTTCTCCCCTGCTGGCCTTAATGCTCCTTGCAGATCGCCTTTTACTGCACTACTCCTGATTAGTTGGAACGGGAAAACACGACGATTTGTTTATAATTTAGAAGCCGTCGAAAAGAAGGCCTTAAATTCCACTCGTTTACCTTTGGCTCGTGTTGTGAGCTCTGTATGACCCCTGGACGAAGCGGTTTGAATCCCAGCACAACCCTGGCCACCGAATATCTCATTCAGCCTCCGCCTCAAACTATGGCCATGGTTAACAACCTGGTGAACGTGAAAGATTCGCGTTGGCTCCAACTCGAGGTGTGTCGAGAGTTCCAAAGGAACAAATGCACGCGTCCCGACACGGAGTGCAAATTTGCCCATCCTCCGGCCAATGTGGAAGTGCAGAACGGACGTGTCACCGCCTGCTACGACTCCATCAAGGTAAAAAAAAAACATTAACATTTTATTTATTATAAACATTCTGGAATGTTATATGTGGCATTATATTTTTTTATCGGTGTAATTAGCTTCATTAAACGTGGGAGGAATTAAATTAGTAAAATTGGGATTTTATGTTAGCGAATTATTTATGATGCAAGTTTGAGAAAATGAGTGGGGACTAAAGGAAGTGGTAGTGGTAAGTTAAACACGAGTGACTCATTTCGCTGTAAAAATAAGTTTAAGTAATTTTAAAATAACTTTTACTATAACATTTTTTTTACGGTTTTTAAAAAAATGATGAATAAATTTTGAAATTATTTTTAAGATGATCTAAATTTAAAAAAGGCTTCTAAACTTGGCCAAAAATGGTTTTAAGTTTTAAAATATTATTATTTTTTTATTAAGATAAGCAACATTTTTGCTTTCAGTTTCATTTTTTAAAATACTGGAACTCGATTGCAGTATCGTGATATCGATATTGACTCTTAAATAAAGTGTCAGTCACTTTAATTACGAACTTAGAAAAAACTGAGCTAAATTTACTGAGGAAATAAATTGAAATAGTTAAAAATAGGGAAAATCTGATTTAAATTAGTATTAAACAACATTCGAAAAAGTTTAAATTTATATAAAATTATTTAGTAAAAACCCCGACAAGAATTACTCACCTTTTGTTTACAAGATATAAAATTTATGCGTTATTGGTAAAACCTGGTTTAGTGTTAGTCACGTTTGCTTAAATGGTTATTGTTTCTATCGATTCTTTTTTAATCTACTTCGCTTGTAACACAATCAAAATCTAGCAATTTTTATGCTGTCAAAATAACTACATTAAATTACTCACAATCAGTGGAGTGCAAAAAATATGATATTAATAAAACAAGTGAAATTAAACCTTTGCCCAATTTTAAAGGTATTGTAAGTTAGATTTCACTTAAGCTTAGGGGGGGGGTGGGGGCTCACAAAGTACATTGCGCATTAATTAATTCTTATTTTAAACTCAATGACATTTACTTTCCAAGGTCAGGAAAAAAAATCTTTACTTTACGTCATTTCTCTTCTCAATAGATATCTTAGCGAAATGCAATTAAATAAAAAAAATGGAGGCCAATAAGAGGCCTATTTATTGCCTCAGTATAAATATACTTGAAATTTTGATTTACGAATTAAAATATTTGAAAAGAAATCTTCAGAAATAATGTTAATTCAAAATCAATTTTTTTTTAATAAAAAAATTTTATTTTTAAAATTTCTTATTTATTTTGATGGATATTAAATACTAAAATGTATTAAATCCATACTATTAGAAAAGCATAGAAAATAGAAGCTACGAATCTGAATCGACCATCGATCGATCCGAGTTTGATCGATTCTCCGCTCAAAACCTGAAATTAATAGAAAAGGGAAAAGAAATTCAACATTTGTATATCTTTTTTTTAAAAACAGCTTAGGTTAAAGCAATATAAAACATTCGCATTAACCTTAAAAAATACTCCCATCTAATTTCGTTTTAAACACTTTTAAAAACGAGCATTTTCTATTGACACGCCATTTAAATATTTTATCATTTTCTACGAATTATTGATCGGACTTTAACCATACATTCTTACCGACATTTTTTTTTATAAAAAAAAATCTTTTTTAACTCTTATTTTAAGTGTTAGCGTGCACACATTCAATCTCTAATTTGCATCGACATTTATGTCCTACTGTGTTAGGTATTTGTATCTTCCGAAAAAAAAAAACTTGTTACGATGATTAAAAAAAAGCAACAAAATCGTTGATAGTTTCTAATTCGAAGTGACATTTTAAATCTTTTTTTTTTTCAAAAAAATATAACTAAAAGAACACGAACGATAAACCGAAAAACACGTGTAAAAATGGTATCGATCTTTACCCACCGCTAGCAAATTTAAGTTTCTCTCACGAATATTAACTTATACTTGAAATTCAGATGAATAAACTTTTATATTTTGCAATGGATGAAAATATTTTAAAGGTAAAAATCCGATGGCGCTTCTTTAAGCCGACTCGCGTTACCCTATTTTCCTTCCCATGCGAGTATATGTGGAGGATGGAAAAGAGTAAGGAAAGAGGCAGTGCGCGGGTTGTGAAAGTTTTATGCGTTTGTATCACATACGCGCTCGACGCAATCATGGCACCTGGTCCTATGTGCAGACATAATTAATTCATGCACACGGCGACGCCAGCTCACCACCGACTCTTCATTATGCATGACGGATTAAGCGCCGAATTTGTCGTCACACGCTCGTTGCTGAATTTCGCCACTTGGCGCCGTGTTTTGGATCAACTCTTAATACGTAATTCACACTTAAAAATGCTTTAATTAATTTTTAATTTGATAAAAAAGAGAAAATAATATTTTTTCAGTTGCTGTTTCGGAGTTAAATGTGTGGGGAATAAATAGAAGCTTTCCTCATTCCTTTTCTTAGCTGTGTAGTTAATCTGCTGGGATTATTAGTAATCCCATTATTCTCTCTTCCGCTTAACTGAAATGAACAGCTGAGTCGAGTGTTGTAATACACCTCACACTACTGCTGTTTTCTTCATCTCGTGTGGATCAGCCTTTCACTCTTGTGTCTTTCCAGGGTTTGACAACGCGCTTAGAACTTCTTTGATGCCTGAAATGTTCTAGAATATTTTATGGAAATTAAATTTCGAGGAAAATAATATTTTTGAAATATTTTCTCATAAACAACAATGGGTTTGCTGATTTTTTTTTCTGGGAAATTGGCAAGGTATTTTTGGGAATAAAAATGGCTGTTGTTTTATGTGTCAATCATTTTGAATCTAGCTGAAAGTTTTAGAACTTTAATCTAACAAATAATGTTCTAGAAGTTATAGAGGAACATCTACTTTTCTAGAAATTTTCGACTGGTGTAGCTGTAGTCTAAGAAAAATGTCATTTAAAAAAAATATATATAAAAAGATGTTGGACATGCATTTTTTGTTTAAAGGTGATCATTTCATGTTCACAATTTTCCTTTTTTAAAAAAAAAAATGGTTTGCGGGAAAGCAAATTGTGACAGTTACATTTTTTTGTATTTTTTTTTCGGGTGTTTTCAGAAAGGCGTAGAATAAATTGTTGTGGTTACTATGGTAACAGGAGAGAACTGGTTTTTGTATCAGTTCATTACACGACCATGATGGCGTCCAATGCCGCGCTTATTGCGCGCCACTGAAAACTGGAGGAGGCTTCAATTAATCAAGCAGTCATTTGCATGGGTGATGGATGGCTCCCCAGGCGACTCTTGTCATGCCCAAGCGCCAATCTTACGTTCTGTCCGTCAGGGGCAAGAATGGATCGGGGGGAGGTGTAGGTAAGAGAGTTTGGAATTGAAACAAGGGAGTGCGGTACGTGCCCGTAGGAGACAGTTTGGACATGAAGCGAACAACTAATGAATTTCAACATTGAAGAGACAATCTCATAGAAAGCACACACACTCTCGTTCGTCTTCTTTTCTCTTTTTTTTCTTTTCTTCTCTTTAAAAAAAAAAGGTAAAACAGAAATTCCCGTCTCGTTTTATCGTCTCTTGACGAAAATTTCTCCAACTTGTATATTGTACTTTATGATATGATTATCGATGTTAAAGGATTTTTTTTTACATGGATAAATTGTAGATTACTGAGTAAACAAGTGATTCAGTTTTATATCATTTCCTGACGAATGAAGGAATTTGAATTTAAAGTAAACACACGAGATCGACAAGATTTTGTAAACATATTTCCAAGGCAAACAGAGGTACATTTTGTTAATACAATCTTTGTATTATTCACTCGGATTACCAGTAAAGCATTAATATTTATTTAAAAATAAGTCGATCCAATATGGAGTTTCTCATTCTCCCCTTTTCTTCTTCTAATCCTCAATTCTTTAGGGCGACACATTACCATATTGACTTTCGCGAGCCAATTAATTAATTACGCTTCGAGACACTGATGGAAAGAAGCAACGTCTAAGCTGATCAAACGTTGGGTGCTTTGGCGTTAGCTGAAGACAATGGAGAAAAGAATCTCAGGAGGCAACAAGAGACCCGAAACGATAGAACTGAAGCAAGGATAAGACGTACGTCACACTAGCGCTACTTTAATTGAGTAAATTCGAACCGTGTAGTTTACAACCGTTTTTTCTCCTCGCAATTGATCACTTTTCACACTTTAAAGATGGAGTTGAACGTCGAGTGATTAACCTTTTTTTTTTTTGCAATTTTTATCTATGTTTTTCTTATCCGTCGCTCTCGTTTTCGCATTTCCATCTTTTTCCCCCATCTCTTTTCTCAGCTATTGATCCCCAGCTTGAAGGGGGCTTGTAGTGTGTGTGTTGAAGACGATGGGAGTTTTCATGTTTATCCACTTGATGGCTGTCTGCCAGGCCATTTGACATGCCAGAAGACATAAGACTCAATTTGCATTAGGAAAAAGACGTCAAAGTTTATCAACATTTTACTAAACTCGTATCTCGAATCGCGTGTAATTTAGCCTCATCTAAATGTAATGCGATGTTTGCGTGAATTCGAGCTCGTTAATACGACGTTATGAATGAATTTCTAGTCATATGCTGCGAATGAGGCCGCCATCTTTCTTCCATTGCGACCATGAGACTTGAAAGTAGTTAGCGAATTTAATAGTAAATTTAACTGGATAGTTTGCATTTTATGTTAAGCAGAGAAAGAAGAAAAAATTACTCTCGCAGTTATATTAAAGGAAGAGTAAGGACTGGGGTAGAGAAAAGGGGGAAATCTCACCTTTTATTATCTAATAAAAATAAGAAATTTCACCCGAGGTTTTAGTAGGAATTTTAAAGTTTTAAAGATGAGACAAAATGGATGCTGGGAAACTGAAATGCACAATAGAAGAGTTGAAAAAAAAAATCCAATTTTAAGACAACCTCATTTTCTCTTTTATTTTCTAAAAATTTGTTGCTTCAAAAGAGCCTCAAAAACTTTATAATGATATCAAAAAAGAAAAATAATCCTAAAATGTAAATAGGCTAAACCTTATTTTAGTTTGCTCCTCCATTATTTTATATTCCCCAACCCTTCCCCAACACTTACCCACACCCCGTGATGCGGCGACAGTCGAAGAGGAAGCAAAGTGGAGCCTTTTAAATATTAAGGTCTCATCACCTCGCATTTTATTGCTTCTCTCGCAACTCGCACTGGGGCGCAATTGCATTGAAATTGGCAGTCGTTTCAAAATACAGGGGGAAGAGGTGTGAGGGGGTGGAGAGACAGAGCTCAGATTTCGCCTTCATCTTACCCACCACCCTATTTCCCTATCCCTTACTCTGGCATTCGAGCAAATAGGAAAGAAAAGATTGCCACTTTACCCCTCTTCTTACTCATTGGTGCAGTAAGTGAGCCGACGACGACGGTGGCGCCCCGTCTTTTAGCGACAAGAGCGGAATAGTAATAATCCGATTGGCTGCTTCCTAAGATGTGTAGAAGTGCAATGGTAGAGAGAGAAAGCTCGTACGGATGGTTCTTTTCCATAGCGAGCATAAAACTAGTAGTGTTGGAGAAATCCCTAGACGACACCTATGCCTTTGAGCCGCACTTTTCTTTTTTTCCTAAAACTGATATTTTCGGGTCTGGATAAATCGTGTGAGTTTAATCCATTTAATTATTTATTTAGTATCTAAATTGGGTTTGGTATTGGAAAATTGCTTTTATCGTATCACTTTTTCCATTTATTTTTTTTTTAAATTTCGTGGTCGAAGACGGGTATTGCGCTGCATTGCACTTCTTATATTGACCAGAAGTCCTCTTTTGATGAGGTTGCCTTTTTTGTCCCAAAGCCAATTCCTAGCTTTTGACCGGTTTCGACGAAGGATCAATGCATCTCTCAGATGACGGCGAGGAAGTTGCGTCGATTGGTATGCGGGCGGCATGACGCGCAGCTGGAATTGAATGACGTGCGTTGCTTTAAAAAAAACTCTTTGTTCGCCACCTTCGCGCTCCAAACTTTGGCCAACCCCGGCGCAGTGCTTATTACCAATTAGTGGCGAAGGGTTAATAAACAGGACATGCGAAGGGAATTTCGTGGGTCTACAGAAATTAACCCGAAGCAATTGCGACTGGGAAAAATCAGCTCGACATGAAAGGTAATCGATGCTGGCGAAACTCTCGTTGGACACGAGATGAAGTAAATTGACTGGATCTCGACCTTGACCCCTCCTTCTCTTCTATATCCCATCTCCCACCTTACAACAACGCCATCTTCCTCCCTATCGTGCCCTTTCCCCCTCTAAATGTCGAATCAAATTGACTGTGTTTGCAGTTACGAGTATTCAGTAGATGTTGAAGAGGGCGTCGAATCACGCTTTTATTTTATGGGTTAATCGAAATTGTGGGTGCCGCTTCGGTTCGTGTCGACAAGTTGAACGAAGGTAATAGGAAAATAATTATCAAAATAAAAATCACTTTATTTTCCTCGTAAACCAAATCATTTTGAAACATTTTTTTGGGGGAGACGGGGGAGAGAACATACCGTATCTCACTCGCTGTTGAAAATTTAATTTTTTCTACTCAGAGGATTTTGTTGTTGTTGCAAGTAGATAGAAGGTTACGGAAGATGGAAAGTGAAAGGTGTTTAGAGTGAATTTTGACGGCGTGTATACATTATCGGCTTTATTGTGTTATGCATCGTCCATCGACGTGAGTTAATATAAAAGCGAGGCAATCACGTGGGCTCTCCTTCTACTTGAATTTTTGCTTTCGGGGGTGCCGCAGTTGCCATGACGACAGAGCTGTCTAGGTGCAATTAGAGTGACGTGGCAGGTGGCGCACTTGTAAACAAGGCAGTTTGCGTTTTGCAGTCTCCTGCCATCTTTTACGATGCGCAATGAAAGCCGTGAGGGAAAGCCCACCCTTGAAAGCAACCCTCGTTCTCTGCCATTCAAAACATGAGACAATCGCTGCTATTCATGTCATTTGCATTTGCTTTTCTATCCATTACCTACTTTTATACTCAACTAGTCATTTTTATTTCCTAAATTATCCATTTTTTATTTTTATTTCTTATACGAAAAAGGGTCGAATATATGGATCGAAAGCGAAGAGTTAATATCCGCGTAAAGTCGAATCTATTGTTAACTTAGTTCACGGTGATATCGTAAAGGAAACTCTTTGAATCATCACTGGGATTTTTTCCCCGACTTAAAGGCTATTTTTAAATGTGAAAAAAAAAATATAAAGTAATGCGAATGTAGACACGGTGCTGTAGGTTGATTGTAAGACTTCTGAGTATGTATTGATTTTAATTTTAAATCCCTAGAGGGCCTTGGAGGATAGCGAGGGAGAGATGAAAAGGAAGGGTGCACAGTACCACGAGTTATTTTTGTCTTCATCGATTCTCGTGATGTGGGGCGCTCTCGTCAACTTCATTTTTTATTTTAATTTTTCGCGACGAGAAATAAGTTATTGTGTAATAAGTAGTTACCTGCAAAACACAAGTAAATATTTGAAAGCAGAATTTTTTTTTGTTTTCCTGCAATGATGCGAAGAAGAAATGTCATTTTGTACGTTTTCATGTTTTTATAATCCGCCATTTGGAGCGTCGTTTGTGATAATTTTATGACGTGTCCTTTTGCTCGGGAGATTAAAATAATTTGAGGTAGGAAATTACAATTTTAGGTGACGGCAACGGGTGCCTAATGTGTGACTGGAGAGGATGTGTAATGGGAATGCCATTTTTTAAGGGTTGACTTATTTTCACCTGGTGGGAAGTTTTTAATTTTTATATCATGTAAACTGCTGTTAGAGTCGGTGGTTATGGGTTGTATTTTTTTATTCTTTTCTGAATATTTTTGCGTATTATAAGTATATAAAGCGCACAAGTTGCTTTTTTTCCCAACCATTACATTAATAATGGCAGTGCAGTTTCTCCAATTACAACAACTTAACTTGTCTTTAGGGTGTAATTTTTGAAAGGGAGGAAAAATTAAGTTCTCGTGTACGTAACTAGAGACGAGAAATTACTGAAAGACGGGAAAAGTTTAATTTTTGAAATATATTTTTTAAAATTATTTCCAATTAATAAAAATAATAAAAATTTATTTATTTATTTATTTGAGTTTGAACAAGTACAGTAGAATTCTTCTTGAAAAAAAAAGTGCGGGAACTGAATTTAATTTTTATTTTGTTTTTAATTTTTCAAACTTCAATCATATTTGTCAGGCATTTCCTCGCGGAAGGGCGTTCCCAGACCACTGGCGTCTGCGTGGGTGTGCGTGCGCGATTCGACGGCGCCCAGAGGTTTGTTGTTGTTTGCCAGTGTTTAGAGTTTGTATTTTTAAAGCGAGTCTCCCAAGTTTTAGCTTCGGTCAAATTTAGCTCGTAAAAAGTATTACATTGAACCTAACGAGTCTGATGATTACCTGATGCTATTACAATTGCAACTTGACGAATTACATTTATCAAATTAGTCTATTTTATTTTGTGCCTTATTTTAGTGGATGTTGTTCACTTGGGTTTAGATGTTGTTTGTTACCGGAAATAGGCTAACGCGATATGAACAGCTATAGTAGTCGCATTTTATTAAAATAAATGCCAGATGCGCAAAATGTTTAATATGTAATATGTGTAATGATATTTTTTATTAGATGATGTCATAGTTCTGGAACTAGTTCCATATTTTAATTCCATTATTAAATAAGCTCTATTTTGGTATAATGATCCATTTAAGCACGAAATTGCACAATTTAGTGGCCTACAGGTTCAATGTCTAAGTGACATTTGAGGGCGTGGTACCCATATCACAATCGCGATGACCAAGATGGCGCTAGATAACAAACAATGACGGGCGTTTCTTATTTATTAAAAGCGATCAAAGTGAAGATAATTTGTGAAGTAAAAAAATAATTAGTTGCAATTTTAGATATTTTTTTTAAAAACTGTAATTTGATATCTTAATTCATGTACGGTTTTTGTGTTGATTGACTCTGAAATCAATTGCAGGGTTATTAGTGGCGATGGGAAAATCCATTAGTCGGTTTGGGTTTGGAGTTTGGAATCACACGATTGATTTATTCATTAGCGCACCCCAAATAACAAACAATGCTAATAGCAGACGATCAATCAAGCATTATCAATTCATTTGTCTCGTAAGTAGTGCGCATTGTAGTATCGCATTACGAGATTTTTTCTTCTATAATAATACCTTTACGACGCATTTTTTTTAATATTTATGCCACACTCAGGAAAAATATGTTGAACAGTTTACGGGTGTTACGACGATGTTTTGAGGGAACAGCGACTCGAGGGGGTCGTGGACTATTTACCCGCTTGTATCCATGGTTACAGCATCCACGGGAGCTATTCATACTTCATCAAAGTGGAGGGCATCGGGATTTATGGACGACCGCGGGAGTCTCAATTTGACTAATGGTGTATTATGGCTACGAAAACATTACGTCATTGCGCTGATGGTCGGTCGGAGACGAGAGTGAGCGAGGCCGTTCGCAAATCGATGTAAATTCAGCTACGTGGTCGAAAGAAGAGTGGGTCGGAGATGGGTGGATCGATGTGGTCCGTCGAGGCATGTTCAGGAAGGAAGTTGTTAGCTTGGAAGCGAACGTTGCGCGCTTGTTTTTGCCCACGTTTTTCTCGATATCGTCTGGCTGCCTCTAGAATAGATTAATTCTTACGACGAGCACGTTAATCGACTTTATTCGAACTCGTAGTTAACTATTTCGACTCATTCGGGCCTTTTCTAGATCGTTTTAAACTCGCACTCGTCGCATCATACATTTGTCTCGCCCAATTATCGTGGCCTTGATTAAGTGACAATTCAAGGTAAAAGTTGGCGAGGTTTGTTGGCTTCAAGGTCGATCGGGGTTAACAATCCTTAAGAATGAGGGTGGAAAAAAACGAGATATTAATCTCTTATGGTATTGAAGTAGGGTTATGTCGTCATTGAATTGCCTTTCGGGCTACTCGTGACCTTGTCAATACGCCCCCGCTTTCATAGTTTTACTAGGGAGCCATGAACTATTCAGTTGACTGACCTTGAATTTGCCCAGCTTTTCTATGTGTTTAGTCTAATACGAGCTCATAATTCTTCTCCCCCGTTTGTCTGGTGGAAAATAGACTGAGCCAACCCCTTTGTGCTCTCCTCCCACGCGTCACGATGGTTCGTTGAACTGTTGATGGATAAAGAATTTTTTTCAATGAGAGGAGATATGCACAATAAATATCAAATTGTCATATTTTATATATATATATTTTTTTTTTGCTTTTTAGTCCATACCTTTTGAGATAAGAAATAATAATTTTTTTAAAAAACTTTATTTATATTTATTTATAAATAAATAGAAATTGAAAAAAAAATTCCGTGTAATAAATTTTGATGACGTCATATCACAAGAGGGTTAGACAGACAGACGCCATTTGAATGGCGCTCACCACACCCCTTTTTCATGTCGCCTCCTTCCTCGTCCCTATTATCGATCTCCGTTACTGTTGGAAACAAGAAACCCCCTCACCTCGGGCAAAATATTAGGTTTTAAAAAAAAATGTTCTATGGATTGAAAACATTTTTTTCTCTCTTTTTCCGTCCTTTAATATTCCTTTTTGCGCGCGATACCATCTGGAGAATTCGCACGAAACCCGAGTTATTCGAGTGAATCTTAATGAGAAGTTGATTTGCTGCTTTTACAATTTTCACCTTAAATTAAAGTGACGTCATTAGGGATTAATTATACAAATAGTGGCGAGATGAGATATACAATATAAACGTCTCCCTTTTCCAATATAATAACTTACGATTGCCATTAGTAAATGTTGAGTAAACATCGTAAAAGCGAGACTTTGCAAAGTGCTCGTTATTTTAAGGGTCCAATTTGAAATTAGGAATAAATTTTTAATTCTATTCGTTTTCCAAACATAAAACTTATAAAATAAATAATAATTTCTCTTTTTTTTAATTATTATTGTTACTCGTTCATTTACTAAGTGCGTTTTCGAGAGCTTTTAATGCGAGTGGTGTTGGGAATACGAGGCAACATTGAAGGTCAGTAGTTGAGCAACAGTTTACTACAGCAACAGGTTACCATAGCAACGTAGCAGCCGTACTGAGCGAGTGGTAGAGACAGAGGATGAAGGAATTGTGGCGGATGTTGGTCATAAAGCTCCAGGCATCTTCCCAAGACGGACGGGGACACACACACACACGAGTCGAGATTTGAGTTAAACGACACCTTTATCTCATCTTTTTCTATTAGCCTTAATTGAGTCTTGACAAGATACGATGTCTGTAAACAATATGACGCCCCGCGACCCTAATAATAACAAAGCACAAAAAGTGAATAAAGAAAAAGGAAATTGTTTTTATATACTTAAGCACTTAAGCATTTATTTTTAGTTAAAGAAGGACACGTAGAATGATAAATAAGGCCGTTATGTTATCAAGCGACCACTTGCAAAAGAGATGGGGCGAGGGAAGGGGGGAAGCGAAATTCCTATGGTTTAATGTGGATGCATTTAAAAATAGTTGGCGATGCTTATGCGTCGATACGTATTTTGTTGGAATGCCTTTGATGGATGCGGTAATTTAAAAAAAATAATTTAAATATTTTTCTTTCTCCAGATTTTTTAATTTATTTTTTCTTAAGAATGTATATCGAAAGTTGTTTTTTCCGGCACATTTGATGGCCAGATGGACTGCACATAGTGCGCGGAATGCTAAGATCGGTTGAGAAGTCCTGGCAAAACTGTGATGTCACGTATTTAGTACAGATGGCCGCTATTGATTCGGTCGGGGTTGGTCGTCCCAACGGTCGGTCGGATAGCTCTGGCTTCGGGACAAGTGGACGATGGTGGCTAATTGAAAAGACGGGAGCGCAGACCCTTGACCACCAATTGTCAACGATCCACATTTCGCTCGCTTTCTGTTTCTTCTCGTCCTCCTACACATTCCATTCACTTCTCCTCCTTCCTTTTTCGCTCTCAAACCCATTCTTTGTATTGTTAAATACTTCAGATGCGCCGCTTTAATTTATATATTGCAGATATTGTAAGAGAATGATTGGCTCATCTGCATTCGTTATATTTTCAGTGTCGAATGAAATTTATTTTTATTAAATAAAATAAAAAGTTAACATTTTTTTGTAAATCGACAAATTCGATTCTTTTCAACTCCCTTTACTAATATATTTATTCTCACTCAATTGTCCCTATTTTACGTTAACCATGCAGCGCACGCTTAGACGGCACCAATCTGAAAATTAACTGGTGAATTTTACATGACTGCAACTCTCGCGTGCCCCATTAAAAAATTCATGCCTCGTGCAACGGGCCGCTTGGCCAAATGCCCTCTTTTTTTTCTTTTTTTTTTTCTTTTATACTTTTATATTTTTTTCTATCGGTAGCCGAAGGGCAATATCGCCGACACAGTGGCTCCATTCCAAGCACGGAGTGAATGCAACCCAACAGACGCCACTCAACTCGCAGACCCCCGCGCCCCATACATACATACGTACGTGAAAGGCAAAAATCGAGCGTTAGAAGTGGGTGGGGTCGGGAGTGGGGTCTTCGCTCGGTGGGTCCAAGTCGATCTCTTTTGGGTTGCTCGGTCTCTTTAATTCGTTCGTAATACGAGAAACTGCTGAGCTCGCCGCAAGGAACACCTTTTACTCGCTTGGCATGCCAATGCGCCACTGGATGATGGCATGCCGAGTCATAGCGACGAGACGAGCTCAAGATTTTTGATGTAGGCAAAAGGAGAGGATTTAAGAAAGGGAAGTGAGCATGAAGACTTTTTTTTCTTTTAAAGAAGACGGCAGATTCTGGCGAATTAAAAAGAAATTGAATTAGTACCCAACTTAAGTCTGGCTTTTACTGTCAGGTGAAGTTGCGTTATCAACCAACTGGAAAAATATCGTTTTATATTTTTCATTTTATTCTCTCCTATCCGAAAAAATGCCAATTTTATATTATTAAAAAACCAGAAAACAAATTGTTGTTTTTAAGCCTATTTTTTATATTTTTTTTTTCAAGAAAAGTGAAAGTTAAGCAAAAATCTGATAAATGCGAATGTCGATTGCAACTCAAGAGGAAGGTAAACCGAGAAAAAATGGAATTTTTGCAACCTTCGACCATTTTTTTCTTCCTTTTTGTATCCGAAATTGAGAAATATTGGCCGACTGTAAAAGCCCACTGGCCACTTTTATACACGCGCGCGCTTTGAAAAACCTTGTTTTGTTGGTGGAGAATCAATCACGGGGAGGGAGAAGGGGGTACGTTGCAGGTAATGGGGTAGGGTAGGCTGTGTCTGGTGCGCCGCTAGGTGCTGGCGCCCGTTTGGCTGCCCCAGCGAGACGGAGTGGCGTCCTGTACCCCGCGCGTGCGACTGGCTCAAGGTGTGTGGGCGGGTGCATTCGAGCTCGATCGATTGTTGACAAAATGCGGAAAAGCGCCGCGCACGGGGATTTCGTTGACGTTTATTGATTTAATGTTAGCGAGATAGTTTAATTTTGGATTAGTAACTGGCGGATTAAGGGTTTGGGCTTTATTATATTTCGAGCGTTAATTTTCACGGCTGCTGGAGCGGAAAATAAACCCCTTCCCCTAATATTTAATAAAATAAATAACTTATTTTTTATTTATAAAATTAAATGTAATTTACGACCTCGTCTCGTTTTTATTTCTTCGATTAATGTTGAAGTGGGAGGCAAAATCGTTACTTCATTTAACATGAATAGAAAATGAATTTTAATCATGCAAATTCGGACCATTCGGGGGGTTAGGGGATAAAAATATGAGATTTTATTTAGAAATATGACGTGGAGTATAAATCGGCATCAATCGTTATTTAGTTTAGTTCCATTCGTTTTCCGTCGAGCCGTTGCGAGCAAAAAGCCATTATCTTAACGCTTGGATTTGTTCTATCGCAAGGAGTGCTTGTCATAAGGATATATGTGCGTCGACGTATGTATTCTGCTGAAGGAGCAGGTATAAACCGGAGGGTGAGAGAAGAAGAAGAAGAAGTGGCTGCATGGGTGGTTCGGATCGATGACGACAGACACGCAGGCGCCACACACTCACTGTCCTCTGTTTTTCTTTCTGTCGTCCTCCCTGGCGCGGTGGATCGAAGCCCTCGTAAACGACGAGGCGCGCCAGTCACGAGGTCCTGCTAAGGCCAGCAATTTGTCCGCCAGACGAGTTCGTCAAGCTGTGTATGTCTGACAGAAACACACATTGTACACGCTATTCATTCTCTTTTTCCTCTTCGTATTTCCTCTTTCTAAATTCCCTATTAAATGTAGCTAAATAAGTAAATATTTATATCTCCGTGTCACGGGAAAAAGTGATAAAAGGCTTTTTTATGATACGGGAATTTTATTTACTTTTTTTGTTGTTATTTAAAACTTGAGGGTTTTTATTTTTTTTAATCGTTATTTTTGATATTATTTTTGAAAATAAAATTTTTTTATTTTATATTTTAATGAGATGTAAAATACTCTTAATTAATTTATTTGCCATTGCATTACTGCGTTAATGAATGTAACAAAGAATATCAAAATAATCCGATTAAATTGGTGCATAATCGTAGTGTTACTTTACTTTTAAAGGGTATATTTCATTTGAATTATGGGTAAGAGAAATGACGAAAACTAATTTAATAAGAATTTTATTTTATTATTCGAAATTCGACTCGTTTATTCAAATTTTTATTTTTTGAATAAATAAACCGAGCAAATGTTTGGAGATTTATCAAAAACATGACCTTAAATGCGATACAATAATTTGACACTTGAAAAGATGTCGAGAAAACGAGCATAGGTTTCGTTTATCATTTTCACTTAGACGCTTTTAAATGAATTGTCGAAAATGCTTGAATTTATTGACGATAAAGGGAAAGTTAAGTGCAATCAAAGATTGGTTCGTCGCGGTATTTTATGAAGTCGCGCTCGACTTTGAAAAGGTTGATTAAATTGAGCGCAATAAAATGTGAGTTTTAGGCCGACTCAACTTTTCCTTTTTCTACTTTAGTCTGCCCACGTGTGCTGAAAAGCCTGAAACAGGTGTTGGCGTCTACGAACGAAAGTAGTGAGCCGTGCAACAGAAATAAGTTGATCGTCGGGGTATAACGAACGGGAAAAGTTTGAAAATTACAAATTAGCTCATTGAGCTTTTAAAAAAAAAATTTTTTTTTCTCATTTGCATCGGTTGTTACTCGGTGAAAAAGAAATTTTTTCCAATTAAATCCTATTTCCATCACTTAAAATGAACATTTCATTTTTTTTTTCTACAAATAATTGAATAATATTTTTTTGAAATTTTTTTTAAAAAAAATTATTTATTTATAAAACTAACATAATAAATTTTGATTTTATATTTAAAAAATTTATTTTATCAATAGTAGAACTCGATGTGTTGCTAAGGTCAATAGAAATATTAAAATTTTATCCACATATTGTATTTACTTCTTATTTGTTGCATTATACATTTTTCTATTTATAAATAATTCATCCAAGGTTGAAATTGTTGAATTAATATTTATTTAATATTATTTTTCCAGGGCCGGTGTAACAGGGAAAAACCTCCTTGCAAATACTTCCATCCACCTCAGCATTTGAAAGACCAACTTCTGGTTAACGGGCGAAATCATTTAGCATTGAAAAACGCCCTCTTACAGCAGATGCCATTGCAACCCATGTTACATGGCCAGATACCTGCCGTGGTAAGTTTGGTGCGTCGACATTTTTTATTTATTTCATTTTACATTTATTATTCAAAGTTGAAATTTTTGTTGTTTTTGTTATTGTTTATGTCTAATTTGTTAACTAATAACTGCAGGCCTAGCAATTTTCTGCATGGCAAACTAGAAAAATAAATTTAAAAAAAATAGCATGAAAAAGGGGTTAAACCAACTAATTTGATTTGTTCAGCTTGGCGAAGATACACCAAAAGCAACTTGTCTTCACTTTAATTTAACTTGACGATTTTTTTTTTCCTCGCCTTCCTCAGCACTTTTTATTTTTATTATTTTTATTTATTTGATTTTTAATATCGGATGGATTAATTTTTATTCTTTTGAGGTCTCCGGCAAATTTCCATATCCACTGGCTGGGATGCTTGCCTCTATGGTTAGTAATACCTTAATTTTTTGTTTTCATTTTTATTTTTAGTTGCTACCCGATGCATTAACAATTAATTTTCATTTATTATTATTTTCATTAATTTATCATATTAAAATACAGCTTAATTAATATATTTTTTTGTTATAACTCAACACCTCAATTAATCCTTTCACTCCTGCATCAGACACCTATTTCAGATGCTTGCGATAACCCGACAAACACTGAATGACTCTTAATTGATCCGACACGTTTTGACGGCAACTGCCTAGACGTATTTGATGGCAGGGTTTTAAGTGCATGCGTGATTAGTGATAAGGGTTTCTCGAGTGGGTGGTATTGGTGGTTGCTAATTAAATTTTACTCGAAAGGAAGGGGACATTTATAAGAAATTGGGTCCTCCAGCTAATCTTAATTAATAGATGGCTGCTGTCAAATGCCATTTTTTTCCATTTCCATTGCATGCACCACCTCCGAGTCGCTTTTTGCACACCGTTGGGTAGAGCAGAACAATGGCTTCCATCTATACCCTTCTACTAAAAAGATGCTTCTTATCGCTTCCTCCCACACGTGGCCCGGATGACAGGCCCCACCTTTTACTGATGCGGCGCGCGCATGTGCTTTTTTTTTTATGGCCGCATGATGGTAATAAGCTTGTGTTGTATGTATGTCTGTGAGTGTGTGTGTCCATCTGCCCGCTAACTTTGTTTATGGAGATATTTCCGTTTTGATGATTGGATTTGTTCGACTGCCACGTGGTTTAATGATGAATAATGCAAGCGTTGTTCGGTAAGACGAAATTTGTTGCGAGAATAAATCGGTTTATGGACAAGCGAGTGCGAGAACAAAAGATGGATGGCCTCATGCACGCGCCAAACTGGGGGTAATGAAGTTCCCGTGCAATTACTGCGCACTTGCTTCTCTTCATTGATCATTTTTGCTTGTGGAGAAACTGAAAGCTCTCGATTCATTCTCTATATTCTCCAAATCTACTCTTTAGCAGTGAATAATAGCAATGTTTTTTTCTTTCCCGTTTGTTTGCTTTTTATTAAGTTTCGAAGGAAAAAAATCGTGTTGGATTATTTGCTTTTTTGAATGATGAAGAGGATATGGGAAAAGGCAAACGAATGAGGTTTAAATGGTAGTCGAATGAGGTTTAGTTATCGAATTTCTTTTACTTTTTTTTTTTAAAGGAAAACTGTAAGCGTGAATAGGTTCGGGTTTATTAGAATTTCAGGAGTGCAAAAAACGGAAATTGACCCACATTTTGCTGTTGGGCTTCGGCTATTTTACTTTTATTGAGAAATTTCGTATTGAAAACGGGTGGGAGAGGGGGAAAGAATAGAAAAGAAATTGGGTAATTTTTAAAATTTCTACCAATTGAAACATCAATTTTTATTTCGATTTAAACGTAATTACTTGACATTTATTTCCCTAAACACAAATTGCGCAATTTTGTTCGTCAAAAATGGGTGAAAAGAAAAATAAAGAGAAATTTAATCTGCTTTTGCACAATGTTCATTCCACGTCAATAGTTTTGTTTTGTCAATTTGGCAGTGAAAGGAGATTTCGAAACGCACTTGTTGCAATGAGAATTGACAGAATTTAATAGGAAACAAAAGGTGGAGGTTCAGTGATAATGCGAGACACTTGTTTTGATTCTATTAGTGGGAAAGGATTAAAATGTGTATATCGGATACCGACAACGAGTAATTTGTATAAATGCGTTATACATGCGCTTACACTGAAGTCGTTAGGTTGAAATTTGAATGAAGATCGATGTTTGCCGTGCCCGATCGACTGATCATATTTCCTTTAATCCCTTGGCAATTGAGGTTTGAGCCGCGATTTTCACGCTTATCAGTTTTATTGATGAAAGAGCTTTTCTCCCGAAAAGAATTATGTTTGCTGCAAAAGAAATAAATGATTAAATAAGATGGAAAACTTAGTGCTTCTGCTGCTCGCTGCCTTCATAAAACATTCAGACACACCGTGTCTCTTCTAAAACTAAATAAATGTGATGCATTTTCTATTGCGGATTTTCCTCTCGTCTTCTACCTATTTTTATATTTGAGAATATGTTTTTCTTACCATCCACAAAACTCTTTTCAGAGGAATGAAAGCAAGTGTAATTTGCAAACGTTAAAATTAACTTGCCCATGCTTTAAACAGCCATTTCAGCTTCATTTATTGTCGGTACAGAATTATTATTATTTTTTTTTAAATAAAGAAGTAAAAATTAAATTTGAATCCCAAATTAACCCAAAGGAATAATTTCTTAATTCGGAGGTGTCAAAGGAGTGCTTAAATTTTTTGAATTTTTTTTTTTTTTTTTTTTTTGTTAAATAAACTTTACTTTTTGAATTTCAGGGCTCGTTTTATCCACTTTTTGTTTTTTTTTATACTATTTATTATATATTTTTTTTAAATTAGGCATCGAATCATCCGTACATAACCAGCCTTCCTACGGTTGCCACGGCCAACTTTAACCCTTACCTTACCCACAATCCTATAATGCCTTTAGTGCCCGCAGAGGCCGTGGCCACACCTTTGAACGTGGTTCCAACTCCAATAGTGACACATCAAAAATTGCCCAGGACTGACCGATTAGAGGTAAGTGCCATTTTTAAATTTGGCACTTAATTTAATTTCATTATTATTTTAAAAAACATATTTTTACCACCTTTTGACTCCCCTTCTTCACCTCACCTAAATCTGATCACAATCTACTATCGATTAGTTTAGATATTTAAGTTTATCGATTACGAATGCCAGTGAAATGGATAATTAAGTTAATGAATGCGAGAGTAATTACTTTTAGTATTTTTCAAATTTAAATTAAAATATACAGTCCTCGAGAATTAGTTTAGTACTTGTACATGATGATGTTTAAATGCGTGCGAGCAATAAAAGAAAATGTGTGAGTGACGATTATCGCTTTTCAGGTAAGATGAGTCAGGTGTGAATGAATTTCGTGCAATTTCTTTCTTTGTTTTTTTTTTCTTCTTCTTTTTGCATGTTTTTTTTTGTATTATTTTTGCAGGTGGTTACAGTGGACAGCCTCAAAATGTTGTTACCAGCTGTTTATTATTAAACCATTATTTAAAAATTAAAAAAAAAATTTATAAACTTAAATAATTTTTAATTATAAATTTTAATTTTTTATTTCCGGGGACTTCAATCAAATTTTTTCTAATTAAATATGAATAAAGGGATGGGTGAGCAAATGAAATAGGCTTAATCGTACAGCCCACACGGGGGAAAAATTACTGTGCACAACAACAGCAAAGCTTTAATTTATTAAAACTCATCGTTATTAATATAAAATAAAATATCTTATACTAATTCAACCACGTGTATATATTCTCATTGTTGGCTATCAAAAAGTTAATTTAATATATTTATTACTGGAGAAAGCGTTAAAATTGGAGATGTAAAACCATCCATCAGTGAGGGTATACATACAATTAAAGTAAAAAAAAAAATACAACGTTATAAAAATTATTTCTTGGTACATATAACTCACTCGCTTTGGTTGTTGCGCTAGGGTTTAAAGGCTTATGACGCATGCAATGCACGCTCTTGCCTGGCCACCCACCCCCTCGCCTCCCCCCATGAAGCACGCGCATTTGGTAGGTGGCGTCGCAGGCAGGGGCAGGCATGCGACACCGGCTCCCTCTGTGTGGCTGCAGTATATTTTTTGGGTTTTCGTCGGTTTTTATCCCTTTTTATATTACCTGTGTTATTATAATCCTATTCCCTACTCATAGTCTGTAAGCACTTTTCAACTAGTGATTTAAGTAGCGCTTTAACAAATATTTTTATTAATTTTTATTTTTTTTTGTTTGTTCTTTAAACCCCTTTTATTTTTACATTATTGTCAATTTCAAAGATTATTATTTATTATTGCTTTTTTATTTGATCAAATTTTCTCTCGTATAATTTTTGAATTTAAAAAAAAAAACCTCCGCTAGTTGATGATGATATTAGTTATACAAAAGCTTAAGAAAACGTGCCTGTTCACTCGATTCTCTTCTTTGAAATTGGCCACCACCACCACCAAGGCAATGCAAACAGTGGAATGTCGTGGAAAATTTTTTTCTCGTTTTTTTTTTTACTTCAATACCTTTGTTTCAAAGCGAGGGTATTTAGTTTTCATTTTATTGAAAATTATATTGAAAAAAGAAAAAATTAAATTAAATGATAATTTGACACGTAAACACTGGAAAATCAATTTTAATTGTTTTTGTCAGGAAGAAAGGGGGATGAAAAAAGTTTAAATCTCACGCTATCGAATTGAATGCTAAGCTTTAATGTATATAAAGATTAAATTCTCCCAGGATTTTCCACTTATGTTTGCTTAAGGAACCAGTCCTTGTTTATTTACTCCCTGTTTTTTTGTTTCGTTTTTATTTTTCCTTTCCCTTTTTCCCGGTGGTTACGTTCGTCGTGATTTCTGTTGGCATCTTTTTCTCCTAACTTCTGCTTGCCTCCTGATCCTTCAGGTATGCCGTGAGTTCCAACGCGGCAACTGTAAGCGTGCCGAAAACGAATGCCGCTTCGCTCACCCGCCAGAGCACGTGACAGTCGACTCAGCCGATGGCATGGTGACGGTCTGTATGGATTTCATAAAAGGGAGATGCACGCGGGAGCAGTGCCGTTACTTTCACCCCCCGCCACATTTGCAAGCACAGTTAAAGGCTGCCCAAAGTAGAGCTAATGCGGCTGCTATGGTAGGACCACAAATCCCGAATTAAACAACAATTATATATTATAAATTTTAATATTTTAAAAAAAAAATTATTTTTTTTCTAAAAAATAAAAATTCTCGTGTTTTTATTTTTTTTTTTATTAAATTTTCAATTTTGTTTTTTTTTTTAAGTATAATTTTATGATTTCTAGCACAGATAGTATTTGTTGTAAATTCAATCAGGATTTTTTTATTATGATTTTGAAGAATGTAAAGAGGTTATTATATGCTCGCATTTTTATGCTGGTTTTTAGTACAGTATTAGTAGTTATAAATTACATTTTGTTGTGTTTTTTAATCCCATTTTAACCAGTTCTAAAATGCGAGCAAAATATCCTTGCAAAGATTTTCTTCTCTTGTCGATTAAAACTCACCTTTGCTTGAGCACCCGCACACCTGCAGCTGCACCCACAGCTCTCTTAGAGTTGAGGTTCCCATCTTACGAAACAGACATGAATTAAAGTTGACTATCTCTTTATCCTTTTTTATTTTACAATCCCTTTGCTTTTGTATTTTTTAATATGGTATTGCTTAATTATAATTTTTTTTTTTAAATTTTTCTTCAGCTTTTTCTATTTTTCCTCCGAATTCTTTTTTATTTTTCTATTCTTGTTTTTTAATTAACGACATTGAATTTTTTGAGTCGTAAAATAAAAAAGGTTTTGATAACGAGAAATAGGAATTGGCATTTTATTTGATTCTTAGGTTAAATCCCATAACTGAATTTATAGTATTAGAATCCATGATAAATTGAACATATTTTTTCTTGACAATTGAAAAATATAAGAGCGTGTGGGCACAGCTAAGGGTGTAAATCAGATGGGTAATTGTTTGATTAATATTATATATTTTATTTAGTATCTACAATTTTTATTTATTTTTTTAGGAAACAGCTGTAGGAGAAAAAATATTGTCATTCAAACTATTTTTTAAATATTAGTTTTGATAAAACAAACGAAAGGAAAAAAGAAATTGATCTTACACTTGGGTTTTGTGGACCAACATTTGAGCTTTAAAACAAACAGTTTTATTAAGAATTAATTTGAAAAACTAAGGAGAAAATTAAACGAAAGCAAATATTTTCAATTAATAATAACGTATTAATTTCAATTTGCCTTTCGTTGGTTTATATTTATTTTTTTAAAAATATATATATATTTTATACCAACATTAATTTCACACAAACAATTTTTAATTTACTAAGTAAAATTGAGTAGCCTTTTTTTTCTCTTTTAAAAAAAAGTTTTTTAAAAAAATCTTCCCATTTTTTCTTCTTAAAATTTTTATAATACCAATAGAGTGCTGGTGTAATTTTATTCCTTTTTATGTATTCCCATCATCCTTCGTATCCAATTTTTACTTTTCCAAAATACTACGTATTCTATTTCTTTATAAAAAAAATGAAATTGGGGATGAAATATGATATATTATAGAAAAAAAACTATTTACCTGAAAACCAAACCTACTCTTGTCTTCTTCCCTCGTATTTTTCCTTTTACAAAATTAAAAACAGCTTTTTATAACTTTACTGAATGCATGTCATGCAAAATTCAATTGGTTTGGAACTAAAGCTTTTTTATATTATTATTATTGTTCTAATTCCAGCTAACATAATATTCTTACAGCCTTTATTGGTTATTTATATTTATTATTACTATTTAATTATTATTAGTTATTATTAATTCTTGGCTACCATAATTTTTTTTGTTACCAGTTATTATTGTTGCTCTGGAGATGTGTTTTAACCTCATTTGCTTGTGGTGGGATGCGCCTGGGCCTACTGAACGGCTCTTATCCTCTGTGGCGATTCTAGAATTGAAGTGTAGCTTAACTCTATGACCATTGGAAGGATCGATCAGGTATATACGGGTGGATGAAAAAGACACGTCGTATTGGACGTAACATCACATACAAAACGATCGTAGAAATATATTAAACTGTATAAACTTGTCGACAACACATTTGTCACCATATTTGTGGCTGGCGAGAAATATTGACAACTTGTTGTGTACCATGGTTGTTAAAATAACAGAGTAACAGCTTTATTGGCTACCTTGTCCTGTGATAAAAGTCTAGAATTGCCACTACTTTTTTCCTTTGCTTTTTTATTATTTTTTTTCTATGTTTTTATTCGCATTACTTTTGATGAAGATAACAAATTAAGTTGGTTAGTTCTGCTTTTCTAATAGAGCCTGGTTATTCTATGTGTGTCTTTCAATAGGCTGAGGCGTAAACCCCATTTTTTTTATTATTATTATTTTTTCATTTTCTTCTTTTTATATTTTATTTTACAGTTGAGCAGCTCTTTTCAATAAAAACTTAATTGTGTCATAGAAAGATTTTTAATTAGAAGGGAAATTTTTAGAAAAAAAAATAATAATAAGTGCATGTTGCCATTTTAATTGGACTAGAGTGGAAACAAATGGATAAAGTATTTTTTTATTTAACCTTTCTTTTTCTTTTCTTTTTAGTGACAAAATTAAGGATAATTAATTATTTAATTAAAATTGACGTATTGAAAAAATATTAACATTTCATATTTTTTAATGGTCGCTGTTTTTTTATTTTTATTTACCCACAATGCCTTGCTGCTTGCTGTGTCATGTGCTGCCACCTACCTTGCTGCAAATTTCATTGGTCAATGCCACCATGTGCTCTGCCAATACTAATTAAAGCCGCAAGCAGTCGACACACTGATGGTCAAGAAGCGCCCCCGTGACCCTTCCGATGACCTCGTTCTGGTACTTGCCAAATAGTGCTTTTGCATGTAGCTGTTGGTAGTTATTTGCTTCTAGGGTATATTGCAAGGTCACATGACCTATTGACCGAGATGGCTATTTTTTGACCAGTTTTTATTTGAACTATTTTTTTTATTTTAATTTTTCACTATTTCTAAAAAAAAAAATTTACATTTTCCTACTGTTTTCTAAAATACCCTTTTGTACAAAAAAAATCCCTCTTAATCAACCTCGCTTACCACCCATTAAATGTCTGAATTATTTTTCAATTTTTTTTTTTATTAAGAAAATACTTTGATATTTTGATTTTCCTTCCACTATTCCATTGTTTATTTAGTGTTTTTACTTTTTAAAAAATAATCCTATTTTAATTCTCATTAATTATATATTTTGATTTTACAATATTAATAATATCCTAATATTTTTGTTTGATTTTTTTGGGCTGTTGGTAAACATGTAGTAAAGCTTTTTGGCATAGTCCAATGTAATTTTGATTTATTTAAATTTTTTTTTTAAACTAATAATTTGAAATCTCATTTTTAATATCCTTTCTCCCAACATCTCAATCCTAATTTCAGAAAAAAAAAACCCCAGTTTTATTTTTTCAATCTTGTTTAAAAGAATATAAATCAATTATTTAAATTTTCTCATATCTTTATACAAAAATAAAAGGTTAAAAAGATGATATTTTTACTCAACTCTTTTCTCCCTTCTCTATATCAGGTACCCAAAATGCGGTTGTGCCTCAGCCTCGCTCGCTTCTCTCCAACATCTGCTTTATCATCGTTTTTCATTTTTTAAAAATATATTCAAAAATATAATTTTGTCATTTTATAAATTTTTTACAATCGACTACGTTAATTAGGAGAGGGGCATGAGAGCTCGGGTGTCTGCATGACCGCTGTTTACTTTTTTTTTAATTTTATAAAA